>JACEIK010001590.1:93475-104601 GCA_018107945.1 Datura stramonium | reverse complement strand
AATTCATGTGATACGTCGTGGATTTAGGGGTTCGAAAAATAAAAATATAGATAGTAAATCTAATTCCCCTATCTTTGTTTAACACATTTGGGTAGGGTAAGCTGAGGCCAACACGAGTGATGCTGCAGCTGGCAGACAAGTCCCAAGCGGCACCGGAGGGAATAATTGAGGACCTTCTCATCAAAGTGGGTAAGTTCATTATACCTGCTAATTTCATCATTATTGATTTTAAAGTTGATGATAAGGTACCCCTGATCTTGGGACGTCCATTCTTGGCCACTGGAAGAGGAATTATAAATGTAAGAGCAGGGATCCTAAAAATGAGGGTCGATGATGAAGAAGAGCTCTTCAGAGTTTACAAAGAAATCAACCCACCCACTCACTAAAGAGTCATTTGTAAGGTCAATGTGTTGTCAAAGGCTAAGTGTGGGGTGGTAGATTGCATGAGTTCACGGACACAGTAGATGATCACATTTCATCCCGAGTCTGATGGAGGGATTAAGTTAGAGAAGAAGTTGGAAGAAGAGATGGGTAGTGTGGAGGTTGTTCCCTCGAAAAATAAAAAGAGCAGAAGATGGTTCTTGAAAGGGAACACTGGTTTGAGGGTTTCCTGGGAAGGATAGTCCACGTCGTGCAATGACATATAATCAAGCGCTACTTGGGAGGCAACCCAAGGGTACCACAAATATAATTTTGTTTAGCTTTTGTTTTGTTTTGTTTATTATCACTTGATTGTTTTTTTGGTGGTGAATTAAGCACAAATTAAGGGGATGTCTGAGTAATCTTAAAAGAAGAAGCAAAGGAGCATGAAAGAAGATGAGTGTGGGGTCAATGACCCACTTGTGCAAAAACAAAAGAAAACATGTTGTTAGCTAGGCCTAGAGGCCTCAGGGAGTATTCCTCACCCTTTTTTTATTTTAATTTGATGCTTTGGAAACATAGCATATTTTAAGTGTGGAGTGAGGGAAATTTCAAACTTTTGTGCTTAATGATTTTGGGTGGAATTAGTGCTTGATATGGTAGTGGTTGATGAAAATTTCCTGAGTTGAGCATAATTCACCCACCCATTGGTTTCTCTTTTCGGTTCTTTTCCGACGGGGGGAACGTTGAATCGAGAAATAAAATTTTTCTGTGTCTGTAAATAATTGATTTAGTCATAGTTGGGAACTTTTCCCGATGATGGATGGATGATGACCTTCTTGAGGGAAAATTAGTCAATAGGTTTTAATTTTTGAACCCGTAGCTGATTGATGGTTTAATTTTCTTGTTATGTGCTATATATGATTGTGAGATGCAAATGATTGTAAATGTTGAATCATGTGAGAAAATGTATAACTTTTTTTGAGACACCTAGGCTCTTAAATGTGACTCGATGTGCTTAAAGATGAATTTTGCATTCTGTTGATTTGTTGGGTTAAGAGTCTTCTGAATTTGTCCTGAATTGAGCATGTGCTATGAGTGTAAGATTTTTGAATATTCCATGCTACTGTGTAGTGTCTAGAACTTGGCTGGTGTGTATACAAAGCGAAATAAGGGATGTTGATTGTAGGAGATGATTTAGGCATTTCTTTGAACTAGCCAAATTTTTGTCCCTCGCTTTTCCTAGATTGAATGTATTATCCTAGTTAGCCCCATTGATCCTTTAGCCTATTCTTTGCTATCCACAAAATGAGCTTAATCCTTTCTTTTCATTAGCCTTGAATTTGATCAAAAACTCCTAAGTGCTTAAGTGAAAATGCAAAAGAGAGTTAAGGAGTGAGGAGTTGGAAGAAGAAAGAAAAGAGTAGTTGTGGAAGTTAAAGAAAAGACTAGAGGTGCACTTCTTTAAAAATGAAAAAGACTTAGTAGGGAGTAAAAGAGGAAAAGAGCGAAAAAGAAAATTTCTCAAGTACTCTTTACTAACAGCTTATGTGTGCCTAATGAAATGGGGAACCAAAAGAGGAAAATGGGAGAGAAAATAATAAAGGTAAAGCAAGAGGATGGAAATCCTAAGGAAAGTGTGATGTATTAAAAGCGCTTAGGGAATATAGTCACTATTACATTCCATAATATTACCTAGCCGCCCTTATCTTACATTACAACCCACTAAGTCCTACTTGATCTAATTTTCGGACATTCCTAAATTAGTGGAGTAAAATACTAAAGGCAAGCTTATGGGTCAATACATGTCACACGTGAATTCTTTGTGAGAGTGACCTTATTTCTTATTCTTATACCATGCATGTTATAATTTGAAAACATATGAGCGAAAATGGGTAACTCTCTTGTGTCAGGGAACATGTTTGATGAAGGATAAAATTCATGATAGATTTCTTGATTGGTTAATTTGCATGAGGTTGTTGAGATTGAGAGTCGATTCTTGAGGTTAGGAAGTCTTTACTAAGTTATATTTGATTTTAATGGTTAAATCCTGCATGCGCTATTTTTAACTTGCCATCGAAAACAATCATTGTCGCCTTAGCTTGAATTGTCTTGCTTCAATTAGCTATGTGTGAGTCTTCATGTGCATGAGATGTAAAAGATTTGTTCGAGGACGAACAACGTTTTAAGTGTGGGGTAGTGATCTTGGGCATAATTATGTGCCTAAGTGATATTTTATAACTTACTTTCGTCAAGTTTGTCAATTTAATTAATTGCATTCTCATGTGATTTTGTATAATTTTGTGCATAAACTAACTGACATGATTAGCCCATGTTTTGTAGGTGAATTAAGCTTAGGAGGGACTGAAAATGATGTTTAATTCACAAAAGGAAAGCATGGAAGTGAGGGCAAGGAAGTCACATGAACAAAGAACAAGAGGTAGGCTGCCAGCGTGTCGCGCTAGGCAAGCACCACGCTAGGCGCCGTGCCATGCTGTGTGTGCGCGCGCGCAAAGACATGCCATGGCGGGAGACATGCCATGGCGGGAGACATGCGCGTCAAGGTCGTGCCATGCCCTTCCATCAGTGCGACCAGTGGTGTGCCACGCTGGGCGACGAGCACCAGTTCAACACGAGGACGTGCCGAGGGACACATTCCAGTGGGCATGCGCGTTTGCTCCATGTCACGGAGGCAAGTTGGTGCGACCAGCTCCGTGACACGGAGGCAGTCCATGGCCGGCCAAAATTGTAATTTTCTTACTTAGTATAAATAGGACACTTAGCTCCTAAATTCATTTTTATTACGAAATATCTTTGGGAAACCGTAAGGGAGCGAAGGGAGAAGTGAACAACTCTACCTAGGATTCATTGTTTTGCATTCTCTTTTAACTATTCTTGTAAGTACTTTGCTTGAATCATGTATCTGAGTAATTGTACAAACATGAGTGGATAAAACCCTTCCTTTAGGGTTGAGGCCATATGATATTATTGTAATTGCATGAATTCTTCTTTGGTTTGACTTTTTAGTTGATGTTTTGTCTTACATTCTTCATTATTGTTGTAGGGAGCACAAGAATGTAGGGAGCAAGTTCTTGTCTTTACAATAGGATTCGCGTTTAGGATAGAAACTATACCTAATTTTCCTTGCTTGGATAATAAAACGTGATGAGCTAGACATTGACTTAGAATTGTCACATCACCGTTCGTAGAAGTAGTTGTGAAGCTAAGTTAGGATAAATATTTAGAGGTAGGAAAGTCCATACTCAAGGTCATAAACCCCATAAACCACATCCACGTAGTTAAATTGCTCATGAATTAGGACGTCACATCCCCGCTCAACGATGTAGGTGTGGGACTAGTTTGTTGTGTTTAGTGGCTCGAAAGACCATGAACACCACATTTTAATTATGTGAGACAACAACTGAAGTTTCAATACTTGAACCATTGTGAATTCTAGCATTGCATGATTATTAGGCCTTAACTCTAGTTTCTTCTTGTATTGTTTCTCGAGTATTTTGTGATCACCCTTAGACTTAATTAGAATTTCCCAAAATTTCTATAATAAACACTTGTGAAGGTTAATTTTACACTTGAACTTGATAATTCGCTGAGATAGTCCAATCCATGTGGGTTTGACATCCGGCTCTGTAAAAGGGCCATTGTATTACTTGTACGACCGCGTACCCTTGCGAATGCGCTGGGCGCAGACATGCATCAACATGCAATGTTGGGAGTTCGATTAGTTGACTCGACCAATGGCGGCGTTATTGTCCAAAATGGATCTGAATTGTCCTTGGTAACTGATGTAAAAGCTAGACAAGACGAGGACTCGATTTTGGTAAAGATAAAGGAAGCCTTTCAAAATTAGAAGGTAGAGGTCTTCTCCAAAGGGGGAGATGGTATGCTTCGATACCAGGGTCGCTTATGTTTTCCGAATGTTGGTGATTTGTGGAATAATGTTACACGAGGCTCATGGATCCAGGTATTCTATCCATCCAGGTGCCACCAAGATGTACCGTGACTTACAAGAAGTCAATTGGTGGAATGGCATGAAGAAGGACATTTTAGAGTTTGTNAATCTCTTCCAAGAACTCATACGGGTCCTCATCCACCTTAGATGTACCGTGACTTACAAGAAGTCAATTGGTGGAATGGCATGAAGAAGGACATTTTAGAGTTTGTAGCTAAGTGTCCAAACTATCGGCAAGTGAAGGTTGAACATCAGAGACCGGGAAGTGTGCTTCATGATATCAGTATTCCTACTTGGAAATAGGATGAAATCGATATGGACTTCATCAAAGGGATTCCTTGCACTCGATGACAATATGACTCCATTTGGGTTGTGGTAGGCAAGTTTACTAAGGCCGCTCATTTTCTACCAGTCAAAACCACGGATTCGACGGAGGATTATTCCAATCTATACATCCGAGAGCTAGTTTGGCTACACGGGGTTCCTTGATCCATCATATCAGACAAAGGTACCCAATTTACCTCTCTGTTTTAGAGGTCGCTTCAAAAGGGACTAGGTACTCAAGTTAAGCTCAGCACAACATTCCACCCGCAGAAGGATGGTTAAGCGGAGCAGACAATTTAGACTTTTGAGGACATGTTGAGAGAATGCGTGATTGACTTCAAAGTTTGTTGGGGTGATCATTTGCCTCTTATCGAGTTTGCATACAATAACAACTACCACTCCAGCATTCAAATGGCTCCGTTTGAGGCTCTCTATGGGCGGAGAAGTAGATTGCCTATTTGTTGGTTCGAAGTTGGTGAAGTTTGAATGATAGGACCAGATTTAGTCCTTGAGGCTATGTAGAAGTTCAACTCATACGCGATAGGTTGAAAATAGCTCAAAATCGCCAGAAGTCTTATGTCGATGTGAGAAGGAGGGAACTCGAGTTCGAAGTGAATAATTGGGTGTTTCTAAAGGTGTCTCCCATGAAGGGAGTATTGAGGTTCGGAAATAAAGAAAAACTCAGCCCTTGTTATGTTCGTCCCTACCGAATTGTGAAACGGATTGGCAAAGTGGCATATGAATTGGGGTTGCCCTAAGAATTAGCTTCCGAGCATCCTGTTATACATGTATCACTCTTAAAGAAGTGTTTTGGTGATCCCGGTCTAGTTGTACCAATGGATAGTGTTGGGGTGAAAGACAACCTTAGTTATGAAGAGGATTCGGTGGAAATACTAGATTGGCAGGTTCGAAGGCTAAGGATCAAGGATGTAGCTTCAGTCAAAGTTTTATGGAGGAATCAGCATATTGAGGGAGATACATGGGAAGTCGAGGCGGACATGATGGCTAGATACCCACATTTATTATCTACCGACTCAGTTTCAATTTGAGTTATCATTTTTTGCCCTAGTACCATAATTAGTTTTCATGTTCAGTTCATGTGCCCAAGTTTCTTTTATTTATATGGATGTATATATGCTTCGTGAATTCATTTTAGCTATGTAGTTTAAATCAGAGTTAGTCATTCCGTCAGTTTTCAGCTTAAATGATCAACATATGAACATGATGATTGTATTTTTCTACTTTTTTATATGGTTTTCAATATTCGACGATGAATGTTCCCAAGGGGGAGATATTGTTATACCTCGAAAGCCTGAAGATCAGACCCTGGAGTGAAATAGAGAAAATTTGAAAATTTTGCACCAGGTCACAGAAAGAGTCAATTTGTCACCCGTAGGGAAAACCATGAGTCGTGAGGTTACTCATGGTGAGGTTCCAGGCCTGGGTTGGATTTTTGAAATCTGAGATGCCCACGGACCTGACCACGAGTTGTGGTCAGTCCCCACAACTTGTTGAATCAGCCGTGGGCAAGGGATTGAGGAAGGTGAAGAAACAAATGGCAGTGTACCCCATGAAAGGTCCCCAGGAGTCGTGGTCAGTCACCACGATTCATGGGATGGGTCGTGGTCAGCAGGATGGAAATTATTTTAAATTAAGGCAGTGCATGTGATGTGTGGTGACTATGAGTCATGAGATCCCTCATGACAAACCCCAAATGATCTGTTGGAAAGTGTAGTTAACGATTGATGCCACGACTCGTCCAGTCCCTCTTTGGGACTGGCAGTCAGTTATTTCCTGTGAATTTAGTAAGGGCTTTTCCATAATTCCTATGATCCTAGGGCCTAAACTACGTCGCTTTAAGTTATGAATGATGAGTTTTGAGAGGGTTAAGTTCATTTTAGCCCATTCTTACTCATGCATGCAAAAGTTAGAGAGTTAGAGAGGTAATCAAGCTTATTCTCCTTCAAATTCTCTTCAATTCCTCTTGGGCAATCAGAGAAGTGTACGAATCAGCTATAATCGGTTATGTAACGTTATGAATGGGTGAACCCATTCACACCCATGCCCAATCTCTCTTTAAATCATGCAAATTCATATATTGTTTCCATGGAGTTTTAACCCAATGCATGAAATTCCTAACTCTCTTAATGGGTATGATTTAAATATGTTTCTACTATTGAATTATGATTTGTGGGCAACTTTTATGATCTTTTCGATGAAAAATCATATTTCAAGCTTATTAAATTAAAATGCCCAATTATGATAAGTTCATGAAAGTTGAGATTTATGATTAATGTTCTAGTATGAGGAGATATTTATGATGAAAAGAATGTTTTCAAGTTACCCATGTTAATGACTATGTTTTCAAGAGATTTATGTATTTTCGAGCATGATAAAGTATCGGGCAATGCCCATATGTTCAAGTATGAGTTATGATTTTAAGAACTAAGCTTACCACATGGTTTTGGAGCGAAGACCCCCTTTTAT
Source organism: Datura stramonium (assembly GCA_018107945.1). Classification (NCBI taxonomy): domain Eukaryota; kingdom Viridiplantae; phylum Streptophyta; class Magnoliopsida; order Solanales; family Solanaceae; genus Datura; species Datura stramonium. The sequence continues at coordinate 97,460 of JACEIK010001590.1, read as the reverse complement.
ATTTCAGCTTGTGGTATGGTCTGAGCTAGAGCTCCTCATATATGGTTGCGGATTCGATATGTATTTGAATTATTGAGCTTCGTCAATAGATGATGGTGAGCTTCATTACAAATAACGATGGAGAGCATATGCATGTCTTTAGGAGTAATGTCTAGCACCAAGTAGGCTAAGGGTCGATCACCCTATGCCTCAAAACTACACGCCAACGTAGGTTGATTTATATATATCCTTCGGGACCTCCTTTGTGAGCTACCCCCTGCCCCAATCGGTCCTTGAGCTTGATATCGATATTATGGTATCATCCTTAGCCTGGCAAGGCTTTGGATGGATCTACCCACTTGAGTGTGATAGTTGGGACCACGTAAGCTCTATCGTGGTATGTCGATTAAAAGACGAGTCTCCCATTGTTCCTCATGATTTCAATTATGCATGTTTATCACTTATGTTGTATATATCTACACATGTTCTAAAGAAGGTTTGAAAAAATGTTCGGCTTTATTTATGACTATCAGATTTCAGCTTTGGGTCAATCGATTTAGTTATGATGTTATTTTATGTTGAGATCATGTTTTCAGAAAGATAGCATGGAAGACCTACTCTCAGATCCTTATTTGTTCATATTTTACATTATGCATGTTTTAAATTATTTTACTTCTTTAAGCGATTTTACTTACCTTGCATACTCGGTACATTTCATGTACTGACCGCATACTCTATGTTGTATCATTTCATGATACAGGCACCGACACTCAGACTCAGCCCCGTCAGTAGCCAGTTCCAGAGTTAGCACCCAGCTTAGTGGTGAGTCCTCATCTTCCAAGGACCATTTGCTTTCAGATATTGATGTACTTTCAGTTTCGGTATTAGAGAATTGGTTGGGGTCTTTTCCTATCAAATAATCAGACATAGAGGCTTTTAAGACAATAGAATGTATTCAGCTTCAAATTCGAGTATTTCTGATGTTATGCTTATTTCAGACTTCCGCTATGATCATCATGTTAATTCTTCCATTGTATTTATTGATTTAGATGAATGTTTATGCCATGGATCGACTTGTGGTCTCTCGGGTCTCCTTGTCCTGTGTCTTGATCCGGGCCCACATTCGGGTCGTGACACAGCCTCTACCGTCACCCTATCTAACAAATGGGAAATCCCTAAGTCTGTGTCAAGAATTCCTCCACTAGAAACAAGCATTTAAGACAACCAAGCACTCTCCTAGATGGTTCTTATCACACTTCTACAAGATGGGAAAGTGTGCTCCCCTGACATGCTCCTCCGAAGATTAAAACCTGATGTTCTACCTCTCTGATCACCTCAAAGCCTAGATGTAATACTGGATGATGATGGAATTGGGGCTGATGACCTCTGCAGAGACTACGGACGGTGTTCACCATCAGACCTCTGCTGGGAGTTCTCAAAGTGCCCTGTCCTAACCCTCGTAGTCTCCCTCTCCTTATCCTTTAATTTATCCTCTTCAATCTATTGAGTATGAATCATGAGTCGAGAGATATTCATATCACTAATAAGCATAGTGGTCCTGCAATCCTTGACAACTAAGCCAGAGACCCTTGACACAAACTTGTTCATATGAGCCCTTGCCCTAGCAACCATCTCTTGAGCATACTTGGACAATTGAGTGAGCTATAAAGCATACTCCACACTGACATGCTGTTTTACTTTAAGTTGATGAATTCTACCACCTTTGCTTCCCTCATCTCCTGAGGAAAAAATATATGCAAGAAAGCTATCACAAATACATCCTAGTCCACAAGAACTTCTCATTCCCCATAGCTCTCCTTCCACTGCCTGAACCATATATGTGCTACCCCCTTTAGCTTGTAGGAGGCTAAATCCGCACTCTACTCTCCAGAAATCCTCATGATCTATGTAATATTTTGGATCTCCTCAATAAACTCTTATGGATACTCATCCAATAGGGGAATCATGGAACACTGGCGGGTTCATTCTGGTGAAGCCCCGCACTCTAGCCATTGCAGCACCCTTATTAGGGTTCACGGGTGCAACTGCCGGCCAGCGGACTTGTACTGTCATAGCCTGGGACGACATACAAAAAGCATCCATTACTCATTATGACTTACCTGTTTATTCCGAGGATCTACTAGAGCTAGTAGGGCTGGCGGATGCCTTTCTCCATTGCCATTTCCATGGTCATTGCCGCTTCTACTTCTATTGACTCTACGAGGAGGCATTTTCTACAAAGTCGTGTAGTATGAGTTAGAATATTAGAGAGAGTTGAACTTCATCGCACGACATAGATCAAGAAAGAAGGGAAATTTCCTAAAATGTATTGTAGCCTGTTCCTCATAAGTGTGAGCGCTTCATAACCATGAAAAATACCCTACTTAACGCGGCTTTCAGACTCCCTTGGAATAGCTAAACCTGATTGTGTGATCAAGTTTGTCATGACCCGAACGTAGGCCCCTAATTAAACACGAAACCTAGAAACATGAATGTATCCAAGCTAAACCATAGTACATGCATGACATATGCATAAGGGTATAACTAAGCAGAAAAAATCATAAGCTATAGCATAGGCGGAAGTCTAAGATATCATAAACATTAATAGAGACTACAAGTCAAACAACTAAGTAGCTATACATCATGTTTGAAACCCTTTACTCATTAAACAAGTTGATGGGAGAACACTCCCAACTAGATCCACTAATTCTATAAACTGAAATGACATAAAAATGATATGCATCAAAATTGACGTCCTCGGATGATAAGGACTCACCAAAAATGTTCAAGCTAGAGCAGGATAGAATCTAGCGATGGGGCTGAGACTAGTCACTTGAACCTATGTCATGAGACGTTATAGAATAAAATTATGCGATCAGTTCTTTGAATATACTTAGTATGTAGGATAAGTAAAATAGTAAAATGAAATCATGGGTATAACATAGTCTAAATTATGCGATTCTGATCATAAGCTGAATATAATGGCTCAAGGTTTTTAAAACCAAATCATCAAGCCGGACATGATTGAAATCATAAGTATAATCTCATAAAGTGTATATTGAACCAAAATATCATAAGTCATAATATCATAATTCATAGACTTGAACATGTATAGAAAACTATGGAACAGTAGGAGATTCTCATAACTGACATACTCCAAGTGAGCATATAAGGACCACAGCTTATAACCCTTGCTAGGAGGTGTGTCCATACCTTTACAAGGATATGAACCATGAAGGCATGATATCACTCATGAGCCCAGTAGCTTAAGGAAGACAATCTCAACTGACGAGGACTCCTTAGGCTAAGGGCGTGGGAGACCCTATCAACAAGCGAGGACCCTTCATCCTACGGTGGAAAATAGTTATGGAACATGGATTGTCTAGAACCCTTATCCACTCGGTGTTAAATACTACTCTTAAAACATACATAATGTCGTATCATAATCATGAAACATACTTGGTTTTGCATGGGCTAGTTTAGAAACCATGATATTCATAAATTGAATAACATATGTGTCCTCAACCAACTAATATAAGAAAATTTAACTTAGACCTTAACACATGTTTTAGCATCACAAAATGCAATGAATAAGGTGATTTGCACAAATAGCTACAAACACACAATTTTCAAGCAAACCACCCACTATCATACAAAATAAGCTTTTCTTACAACTATCAAAATCAAGCATGCAATTCTCATTCATGACATCATTTTTATATGCAACACAACTAGATTATGATGAAAGTCATGCTAGCCATTATCATCCACATGCCCTCACTTTTAGACCAAGAAAAGTGACCATTTTAAGAAGCAATCATCACACACACTAAAACTCTCTCAAAGTAGTTCAGAAGATATGTCACAACTACCATATGCTTTCCTATTTTCTTAAATGACTTTTATTTTGGAAATCCATATTGAGATCATATAAGATCTTCTCTAAGCTTCAAATGATGGTCAAAGAGCTTGTAGGATACAAGTATGGTTTTTTAGTGGCTCATTG
>JACEIK010001590.1:66511-80979 GCA_018107945.1 Datura stramonium | reverse complement strand
ATAGTATAGGGTTGAGTCCCTAAGCTCATTATACTCTTTTGTTTACAGAGAAATGTCAGACCAGCGACCCCCTACGACAGGCAAGAGGTTAGATGTAGCAGCAGGAGAAGGCACCAGCAGGGTGCCTAAACCGCAGTTAGAATCGACCCGATCTGAGGATGATATGGAGGTACCATCTCGACCTCCCCAGTAGTCTCCACCACATCTGGAGCCTCTTGGGACGGCCGGTGTGACGGCACCGCCTCCGACAGTTTTTATACCCGTACCATCCCACCAGGTGGTCAAGAGCGCGGTGGTTATGCTAGCCCATATGATGGCGGCTCAGCGCCAGCCAGTGCCACCTACAGTTGTAGAATATTTAGGAGGGCCTGGTAGTTCGAGGGTCTGAGAGTTCCTAGCACTAAGTCCCCCGCAATTCACAGGGACAGATCGGACTGAGGACCCTCAGGACTTCTTAGACCAGATGCAGAGGATTTTCAGGGTGGTTCATTCTACACCCACAAAGTTAGTTGAGTTGGCTGTATTCCGACTACGGGACATCACTGTACTGAGGAATGAGAGTTAGGAGAGGTCCCGAGGGAGAGATGTTTCCCCTCTGACATGGCCCAGCTTCTGAGCGGCTTTCTTGGATCATTACCTACCGCGGGAGATTCGACAGGCCTGGGTTGATCTGTTCCTACACTTGGAGAAGGGGTCGATGAGTATCCAGGAATATGCCATGTGGTTTGATTCCTTGGCTCGATATGCGCCAGCTTTTTTGGACACAATGCCAGTCAGGGTACACCGTTTTATTATGGGGATAAACCTGGAATATGTTGAGACCTGTATCACAGCCACACTGTGAGAGGATATGGATATCGCACGTGTGCAGGCTTTTGCTTAGAATATTGAGGGTATCAGACAGCGGCAACGGGAGATTAGGTTGACAAGTTAGGAGCAATGCCGCAGGGACAGATCGGGTGAAATACAGGAGGAGTCCTAGGCAGGACCTAACACACAGTTATCCGATAGGCCGCCTAGACTCCACCTCCACCACAGCGACAGAGGAGCAGGTCTAGTCGCCGAGGGCAGCCAAAGCCCAATGAAGGTTCGCGAGCAGTAGGTTCACAGAAGCAAAGGGGAGTGGAGCAGAGTGGGTTTACAATACCACTTTGCCCTATTTGCAGTCGACGCAACTCTTGTACATGCAGGAAAGGTTCCATAGCATGCTACATTTGTGGAAATGAGGATCACAAGATGAGGAATTTTCCAGCTAGCGGTTAGGGTGACAGGGATCGATAGGATAGGTCCTCGGCAGGATCACGAGCTCCAGCATCACCGGTAGGGCGTAGGCCCTCAGTTTCAGCTGGCAGAGGCTGAGGCAGATCAGGGGCCTCCAGTTCAGTTGCCGGCCCAAACCGTACTTATGCACTACTGGGGTGATAGGAGTCAGATTCGTCACCAGATGTTGTGACAGGTATGCTGAACATTTGCTATTATCATACTTATGTGTTGATAGATCCAGGATCCACCTTGTCCTATGTTACACCGTTAGTGGCTCGGAAGTTTAGTATTATTCTGGAATTGTTTCGGCGACCTTTCTCAGTGTCTACACCCATTGATGACTCTAATATAGCTAGAAGGGTCTATCGGGGGTGTAAAGTAGAGGTTCTCAGTTGTCAGACAACGACAGATTTGATAGAATTAGGAATGGGTTATTTTGATGCTATTATAGGTATGGACTGGCGAGCTCCATGCTATGCCGATGTCGAATGTTGGACCCATATTGTCCGATCCACTTTAAAGGGGAGGTAGTACGGGAGTGGAAAGGTAGTACAGCCACGCCAAAAGGTAGGTTTATTTCCTATCTTCGGGCGAGAAAATTAATAGCAAAAGGGTGGATATATCATATCGTCAGAGTTCAGGATGTTCAGGCAGAGCCTCCGACCCTTCAGTCTATTCCAACGGTTAATGAATTTCTCGACATATTTCCAGATGAGCTTCCTGGTATTCCCCCAGAAAGGGAAATTGATTTTGCAATCGATCCATTATTACCAGGCACTAAGCCTATATCTATTCCTCCATATCGGATGGCCCCTTCTTAACTCAGAGAACTAAAGGAACAATTGAAGGATTTTCTAGACAAGGGCTTTATTAGGACGAGTACCTCACCATGGGGTGCGCCAGTTCTAGTCGTGAGGAAGAAAGACGGCTCCCTCCGTATGTGTGTAGATTATCGGCAGCTGAATAAAGTCACTATTAAGAATAAGTACCCGCTTCCTAGAATAGACGACCTATTTTATCAGCTACAGGGAGCGAGGTATTTCTCAAATATTGACTTAAGGTTAGGATATCATTAGGTCCGGGTTTGTGAAAGAGATATTCCAAAGTCTTCCTTCAGGACAAGATATGGCCACTTTGAATTTCTAGTCATGTCCTTCGGATTTACAAATGCCCCAGTGGTGTTTATGGACCTGATGAACCACATTTTCAAACCATACTTGGACTTGTTCGTGATAGTATTTATCGATGATATTCTTGTGTATTCCCGCTCAGAGGTAGATCACCATGATCATTTATGGACAGTGATCCAAATTCTCAAAGATCGCCAGCTATATGCCAAATTTTCTAAATGTGAATTTTGGCTGAATTTAGTAGCCTTCTTGGGCCATATTGTGCCAGATGCTGGTATACAGGTAGATACGCAGAAGATAGAGGCAGTGAAAATATGGACTAGATCTACCACTCCGACCGAGGTACGTAGTTTCTTGGGGTTAGCCGGGTATTACAGAATGTTCTTTGAAGGATTTTACACTTTAGCAGCACCTTTAACCAAATTGATACAAAAGGCAGCAAAATTCCATTGGACTGAGGCATGTGAGCAAAGCTTTCAGGAACTAAAAGACAGATTGACATCAGCACCAGTGCTAGTGTTGCAAGAAGGAACAGAGGGCTATACAGTCTATTGTGACGCTTTGAGTGTTGGGTTAGGATGTGTTTTGATGCAACATGGTAAGGTGACTGCCTATGCTTCCAAGCAGCTGAGGAAGCATGAGAAGAACTACCCTACCATGACCTGGAGTTAGCCGCGGTGATTCATGCCTTGAAAATATGGAGACACTACCTGTATGGCATCCATTTAGATATTTTCACTGATCACAAAAGCCTGCAATATATTTTCACCCAGAAAGAGTTGAATCTACGACAGCGTCGCTGGTTGGAGCTGTTAAAGGATTATGATGTGAATATTTTATATCACCTAGGAAGGGCCAATGTTGTAGCAGATGCCCTTAGCCGCAAATTTATGGGAAGCCTAGCATATTTACATCCTAAGCGACAGGAATTGGCCTGAGAATTGCATCATCTATCCCATTTAGCCGTTCGTATAGTAGAATCAGGAGACAATGGAGCTGTGATCCAGAATACCATAGTGTCATCATTAGTTGTAGAAGTGAAAGAACGGCAGTATGAAGATCCTAGCGTGGTTCAACTAAGAAATAGGGTCCAACGAGGGGAAGTGACAGATTTCCAGGTAACCGAGGATGGAGTTTTGATTTATAGGGATTGCCTCTGTGTTCCACACGTGGCAGGGCTTCGCCAGCAAATTATGGGCGAGGTACACTATGTCTGTTACTCTCTCCATCCAGGTTTGACAAAAATGCACCATGACGTAAAATAGATTTATTGGTGGTCGGGAATGAAAAAGGGGATAGCAGAATTTGTAGCTCAATTTCCCAATTGCCAATAGGTGAAAGCTGAACATCAGAAACCAGGAGGACTGACATAGGATATAGCCGTGTCTTTATGGAAATGGGAGGCAGTTAATATGGATTTTGTAGTAGGGTTACCTTATACCAAGCGTAAATATGATTCTATTTGGGTAATTGTTGACAGGTTGACGAAATCAGCTCACTTTCTGCCAGTAAGGGCTACCTTTTCAACCAAAGATTATGTTGAGGTGTATATTAGAGAAATAGTCTGATTATAGCTAAATTTTGGCAGTCTTTTCAGAGAGGCCTGGGGACGTAGGTTAACCTGAGCACAACCTTCCATCCTCAGACAGACGGGCAGGAAGAACGTACCATCCAAACACTCGAGGAAATGTTACGCGCGTGTGGGCTACATTTTTGAGGCAGCTGGATGAACATCTACCGCTTATTGAATTTTCCTATAATAACAGTTATTATTCAACAATTCAGATGGTGCCTTATGAAGCGTTATATGGGCGGATATGCAGATCGCCAGCTGTTTGGTTTGAGGTAGGAGAATCAGCATTGATTGGGCCAGATATTATTCATCAGTCATAAGAGAAAGTAAAGCTTATCAGGGAACGTCTGCTGACTGCTCAGAGCTGCCTGAAATCTTATGCTGATGTGCGGCGGAGAAACCTAGAATTTAATGTGGGTGAAAGGGTATTCCTGAAGGTTTCACCGATTAAGGGTGTGATGAGATTTGGTAAGAAAGGCAAGCTCAGCCCGAGGTTTATTGGGCCTTATAAAATTCACCGAAGGATAGGCCAGGTGGCTTATGAATTGGATTTACCTCCAGAATTAGAATCCGTTCAACCAATTTTTCACGTATCAATGCTGAGGAAGGGCATAGTAGATCCCTCCGGGATTGTCCCAGTCAAAGACGTCCAAATCTCTGAGGAGTTAGTTTATGAAGAAGCTCCAGTAGCCATACTAGATGGGCAGGTCCGCATACTAAGAACTAAAGATATTGCGTCTGTTAAAGTGTTATGGCAAAATAAGAACTAAGAGGAGATGACCTGGGAAGCAGAAGACGATATGAAAACCAGATATCCTCAGTTATTTCAGACTTAGTCAGATTGTGCAGCTAGAGGTATGTTGTTGCTGTTGTTTCATAAGTTGCATTATATACATGTATATGTGGAGTAGTTGATTTCATTATATTGTGAAATGAATGCCATAGTATTGTTTGGAGTACCTGTATTGGACTTTTATGAGTTTCAGGGTTTTTGGATAGTCCATATTACAGGGGAGACTCTGCCGAAATTTTTCCAAAATAAGTAATTGCAAAGTTGAGGTTCTTGCAAGTAGAAGTTAACGTTTGGGGACAAATGTTCTTATGGCGGGGAGGATGTTACACCCCGTAAGTTTTTTAATGTTTAGTCGACCTATTACGATGTTGGTTGAGAGTTTTAGAGTGCCATGCGTACGAGGAAAGGGCCCGAACAAAGGCCGAACGAGTGCAGAGTCGGGATTTCACGGGAGGAGGCTAAACCAAGCGGTCCAAAGGGGCAAAGTGGCGCGGAGCTGCTCCTCCGCGTTAGCCAATGTGGCACGGAGCAGAATTAGCGCGATGGGCAGTGTACCACGTTTCCTTGTCTGCTTCCTAAAGTATATATAGGCCTCAACCTTAGATTTCATGTTATTATCATAAATAAACTCAGCCAGAATAGAAGGAGAACGAAGGGGAATTATAACATTCATCTTATTACGCCGCTAAAGGCCGTCCAAAGCCGAATTAACTTCGGGTATCGAAGTATAAGGCTGTAGGGAGCATTTCTACAGAGTTAGTTTCGTGAAATTTGCCCGGCGAATCGTCGTCTCGCCGAGCGAAAGTTGTTGAAATTTCTCCAAACTAGTGTCAATACGATTTCAGGCTTAAAGTAAGTATTTCTCCCTTCTAGAATTTTGAGAAATAACGAGGTTTTGATCGTGTTCCGTAAAGTTGAAATATAGTTAATATCTATATACAACATTTTTCCTTTTTGCCGAATCTAGTGTTAAACTAGTCCTATCTTTCTAGTAACACGATTTCAGTTGGGAAGAGCTATTGAATACTAATTGGAACTTATCAGTTAATCAGAAACTGACAATCGAGGTATGTTAAGGCATTTTCATTCGGCAAGTTAGTTTCTTCAGCATAGTAGTCCAGTATGAATCCCAGTAAAGCATGTCAGGAGTATGTTATCATGTTTAGTTGTTGTTGTCAGGTGAGACTCATAAATTGTATTTTTTTGGCTGGATTATACCTGTATAGCTTCCGTGACAACCCAGGGTTAATAGCTGTGTCGTCGCCCTCCAGGGGCAAGGATACGTCGCCCTATGGAGCGGCATGCCATCCGCAAGGGACGAAGATCGGGATCCAGATCCTTATATTATCGTTGTTGGCCTTATACACACCCCCGCCGAGCGCTTGCGCCCGAGGTGTAGATATCAGGAGTCCTCCGGACTCAGACATAGCTACAGTCAGGGGTTGAGCGGGCCCAGTTGCAGACACAGGGGATCGAAAGGACGCTTATAGCTGGTAGTTGACTCAGTATGACCAAGATAGGGGTATATAGGTTGAGGTGTACTAACTAGGGCTAATGGGGGCCCAGGTGGGTTATTCTTTGCTGATTGTACTTCTCTGCTTATGGGAGTCAGGTAAGGTTTTATGCTTGCTCTAGTTACTGATAGTTAGACTGTAAGATGCCTCGTTTGTCAGGTATGACCCCTACCCTCTTCATTATAGTTATGTTAGCCCTGACTTCACTACTTCGGTCATCTTCAGTCCGTTTCTTTACTTCAGTCATTGTTAGTTCTATTTCTTACTTTCAGTTATTTAAAGTAACTGCATTACATACTCAGTACCTGTGGTATTTGGGGCGCTGCATTACTTGCCTACAGGTAGAGATAGACGAGGAGCAGGTCCCTCGTACTTCCAGTCAACTGTATATAGAGCTGTTAGCTCCCTTCTTCCGGAGATTGTGTGATAGAGGTTTATTTCTTTTGTTTGTACAGTATGGGTAGGTCGGGGCCCTATCCCGACCATCTTATTACTCCTATAGGCTTGCAGATTGCATTACTTCCCTGTGGTTAGATGATATCGACCGTGTGGGGCCCATATGTGTTTTAGACTATGTGTGTTGGCCGTGTGGGGACCTGTTTAGCTGTTGATTGGTGGCCTCGTCGGTCATAGCTCAGTTTAGTATCTGATTTCGCTTTTCAGTTATAACTAGATATCATGGTGGCCTTGTCGGCCCGCATAGGACTCCCTATGTTTGTTTGTCTTTGTTTAGCCATTTATTTTCACAGGTGGTTATAGGCCTTGTCGGTCGGGGGTTGTATTTACTGTCGCTATATAGCCCGTTGTTTTCTTGATTCCAGAGTTAGAGTCAGCCCTACACCAGAGGTGCTTAGGCTAAATCAACTCAGTAATTCAGGTCCTAGACGGGCACCAGGTGCCAGTCATGCCTCCCAAGGTGGGGCATGACACCTTTCCACCTTATCACCCCTAGCTTGCACCTTTTTTCTCATTTTAATCACATTTTATAGTGTCAAGAAGGATGATTTCAAAAGCGGGTCAATTTGAGATTGGTTTTAGTTTTCATTTCAGTTGATCAAGAAAAAGATCATAGGCTCAAAAGTGGAGATTAGAGATACATGCATCATTTAGTAGGCTCATTTAGGGGAACGTGGTTTGTGAAATACAAAGAAGGCCTAAGTTGATCTCTACAACCTATAGTCAAACCTAAGCTCAAGCATGAATTTTCCTAGGTAGGTTTGAGAGTGTGACCACAACAAGTGAACAAACTAAATTTTCCTCCGCACACAATGACGCGTGGATATAAAATAGAACTAAAAAACTTTACTCTCAAGTAGGGATTCATTGTCGCGTTCAACATTATAATATGTCAAAAGTAGAGGTACACATGTAAATATCAAATAGTTATTACAGAAACTTTGAGGGGGAGAGGCCATTTTTTAAAGAATTATAGAAGAATGTTATAAACTCATATGCCACCACCACCTAAGTAAAAAACATTTTATTCAACCTAGAACGACTCAACTTGTAGGTTAGTATCCATAAGAATGTCTCCTAACAATCTATCATTGGGCCCATACACTATGACACAGTGATTATATTTATTTGAAAATTTTAATGTAAAGTAAGACTCCCGAGAAAGCATCATTCCTAAAAAAACCCGAGAAGACTCTAAACTAAGAAAACAACAGAACTATACACTATGAAAGAGGTAAAATGGACAGTCATCACACATCATCATTAAACATATAAAAAGTATATTTTAATACAAGACAAGAATCATTTCAAGCATCAACACTAAACAAAATAAAATATGCCACAAGGGCTAAAAATTACAAACCCCCACCCCCAACTAAAAAATTATGCTATGTCTCGAGTGCACATACAAATAAAGAAAAAGAATGATAGGCTCCTTGGAGTTCTTAGACTGTGCTACTATGATTCATATCAAGGTGCAACTGAAGATCTCAACTCAGCATCATGAGGTCACCGCTGAGTAATTGTCACGACCTGAACATCGGCTCAGATCTAGACACAAAATGTAGAACCATAAATGGCTCCAAGTCAACTCGTGGCATGAATATGATAACTAAAGGTCAACATAAGCAAAATAGATAACTGAATTTTGAAATAGCAAAAGTATGAATAACAAGAATTCTAGCCAATGATAATATCATAACACTAAGTCCGAAGCTGAATATACAAATATATGTCAAAAAAAGCCTCTATAAATTGATGAGATTCTTGGACAAGCCCCTGGCTATCTTTAAGTCTTAAACAAACTGACATAACGATACTGGAAGACAGATGTTCTTAGAGGATGAGGACTCATGCAAGGCAGGGTTTGAGCTGGAACGAGAGCAGAACTAACAACACATCTAAGTATGATTGGTAGGACTTGTTTCATGAAATGATATAACATAGAGTATGCGGCTAGTACTTGGAATGTACTGAGTATTTAAGGTAAGTGAAACAAATTGAGCAAGTATAAACTAAAATCATGTACATCATAAATCATAAATCATAACATCATAAGATTCTGAGAGCAAAGACTGCATGTTTATATATGAAAACATGAATAAGCATAAACTAGATCTCATTTCTGAATCGAATGACCCAAAGCCGAAACTAAGATTCATAAGTAAAAGTTGATAACCTGATCATTGGGTCAATACCTGCTGAAAATATAATATCATGGCTAATAAACATACATAACTGATATCATGAGGAACAATGGGAGAGTCATCATATCACCGACACTATCATGATAGATCTTATATTATCCCAACTATAACACTCAAGTGGACAGAGCTGTCCAAAGCTTTGCCAGGGCTAAGGGTGCTACCATGATATCAATATCAAGCTGAAGGTCCATTTATTGCAGGGGAAGCTCACAAGGAAGGTTCGAAAGTAAAATGTAAAATCCTATGTTGGCACGTAGTTCTGATACCCGGAGTTTTCATGAATCCATAGCCTACTCGGTTCTAGACACTGCTCCCAAAAACATGCAAGGCGCTCTCTTATGTTTTTCAACAAAGCTGAAACCATCACTTTTCAATGAAGCTTATAATGTAATTACATGCATAGTCTGAAATCTGAATATGGGGGAGTCTTGGCTTCAGACATACCATAAGATGAATATGGGAGTATAGACTCCAAAACCATATGGTAAGCTGAATTATAGAATTGTACTCAATCATGAAAACATGCTAAATCTAAGTGGGATTACCCAAAATCTGAAGATCATGCATACTTGAAATAGACTTCACTATTCAAAATCATAGATTCATATATGGGTAATTTGTAAACATAGATACATGCTAGATACTTCATCATACTTGAAATCATCAATCATTGACTAACTTTTTCATGAATTTGCATAATTTGGCATAATCTTCCAAAAATTCAAAAACATGAATTTGTAATTAACTTTTAAATAAAATCTACTCATGAATCTCAAAACATGTCTTGAAACATGAAGAGAATTTACCCATAGATAAATCATAGAGAATTTCATAAATTTGGGTTAAAACCCCATTAGATCATAAACTTGATTTAAGACTTGAATTCATGAACTTGTGGAGGAATATGGGCATCATAGTGAAAGGAAACTCTCATTAATAGCCTACATATCTGGGTAAACTAATTTTCAACTAGATTTTGAAAGCCGAAGAGATTTGGAGGAGAATTGGAGGATTCTAGGCTTGATCTTCAATGGAAAACCTCTAAACTTGCATGCATGTAATTTTAATGAATTAAAATGGGTTAAACTCCCTTAATACACCACTTTCAGAGCTTAAAATGACCTAGTATAGGAGGTAAAAGCATGTGAGATTATAAAATTTCCCCTGAGAATCGGGAGGAATTTCAATAACTAGGCACACCGACGGTACCCATGACGGGCCATCACACTCCTGATGTTCCATCATTCGTGTCATCTCCCTAAACCAATGAAGTCGACCATAATCTCCATCTAATAGTATAAGTGTCGGGCCGTCATGACTTCGACCCGTCAAGTCTGCCGTCACCTTAGAGTCCATAAAATTTTCCTTCAACGGCTCAACTGATGGTCTGTCGCCTTCCTCGATCCTTCCACTAGCACCTTCTGGTCCGTGAAGGGCCGTCAGCCACGCTGTCAAACCTGAACATCACCAGTGACGGTCCATCACCTTCCTGATAACTATCACTTATGTCATTAGTGGCACGACGGTCTGCTCGTAACTCCGTCACTCTATGAACCAAACCTGCAATTTTAGTTATTTTCCTTCATTAACATATTTCGAGGTCTGAGGTGTTACAGTAATGCCCAAGGATGCTAACTTTGTAGTCTTCACTGGATTCATGTCCGGGTTATCCTCCTCTTAGAGGACTCTCTTATCAAAATCGTCCTCTGCTTCCTTTATCTACATCTTTCCTTTAACAAGTGGAGAAGTAGGACCCATTAGCTCTGATGGAATAGGAGGTAGAACCTACTCTGGTGTAACTCCCACTATTGAGACTCTAGGAGATGAGGCTCATGAAGGTGAAGATCGGGTTTGAGAAGCTCAAGCCAGTGTAATAGTGGGAATTAACTCCATCAGGCTAGCACTAGGATGTGTCTAATCAACCAGCAACAACCTAACCTCTTTATCTTGATGCTCTCTCATCTATAAGTCATGTACTACAGCTCTAGCCTCGTCCAAATTAGCATAAAGGCTCTAAATCTTTGTAACACTAGAGCCCTGCTCTAACTATGTGAGTCAGGCCTTAATAGCCCCTAAATAGGCACTAAATGCCTCATGAGAGGCCTTGACATACTCTTGGAGTGGATACAATACACGTTGAACAATCTTGACCACAAATGCGGGCATCTACTTATTAGTCGGGCCTATTGCCTCCCGATGAAATGTCACGACCTGAGCATGGACCCCGGACCGCGACACGAGACTTAAAACCATGAATGACTCCAAGCTAACCCATGGCACATGCATAGAATATACTTCAACATAACTAAGAAAAAAATACATATAAATTAACTTGAGCGGAATACTAAATATCATAAAACATAAGCGTAGACAACAAGTTAACTAGGCAGAAACATCTATACATAGCTGTCTGAAACGCCTCTAACCATATGATCAGCTGATAGGACAACACTCCAACTATCTCTCTATGTCTGAAATTGAAATACATAATGTAATATAAACAAAACTAATGTCCTTGGATCATGGGGACACCAAAACTGGAATGAGGCTGAAACGGTAGCGAGGCTATTGGTGGAGCTGAGTTTGATTACCCGACCCTATATCATGAGATGATATATCATGGAAGTATGCGGTCAGT
This sequence comes from Datura stramonium, assembly GCA_018107945.1. NCBI lineage: Eukaryota > Viridiplantae > Streptophyta > Magnoliopsida > Solanales > Solanaceae > Datura > Datura stramonium. Next base: position 69,405 of record JACEIK010001590.1, on the reverse strand, counting down.
ACATGGAATGTATTGAGTATGTAAGGTAAGTAAATCATGCAAGTAAATTGATAATCTAAAATAATGAGTGTAAAGTTAGCATTCAACATGAGAGTAAGGATAGTGTGCTAAAATCATGATCGTGAGATAGTTGTAAACATGAGTTATCCATCATAGGCTGAAGCATAATGACCCAATATTTTGAAAGTAAAATCATATAGTTTAACAAAGTTGAAAACATAAGTAAAAGCTTATAATAGATAAATGGGTCGAGTGTACAATAAAACATGATATCATGAAATCCTGTTCATGAACAACTTAAAACATGAGGAATTGTAGGAGGTTTCATCATACGTGACACCATCATGAATGAGCATATAATGCCCCAACTATCTTGCTCAAGTGGGTAGAGTTGTCCAAAGCCTTACCAGGGCAAAGGACAATAAAGGCATGATATCACTCGTAACCATGAGCCAGGAGTGTATGGGAGATATCTCAACTGTCAAGGACTCCTTAAGCTAGGGTAATTGAGACACTTTCTACTGGCGAGGACCCCATATCCTATGGTGACACGTAGTTTTAAGACCTCGGTGCGCTGAACTCCGACCTACACGGTGCTAGATACTTCTCCTAAAACATTCATATTTCTCATATTCATAGTCATGAAACATACTTGGTTTAACATGGGCTAGTTGAAAACATGAATTCATAATCATACTTGACATATGTGAACAAGCCATGAAAGCAATGTTGCTACTTCCGCCATAATAAATAAGCTTGAGATTCATGAAATTCATGCATATTTGAATAAATAGCCATATCATGAAATCATATATTCATAAGCTTAAGGTTCATGAAATTCATGCATACTTTAAAAATTGTCATAACTTGGAATCGTGGGTTCAAAAGTTTGAAATTCATAAGGTCATACATAATAGAGAAAAATCATCATAAACTTGAAAACCTAGATTCATGATAGATTTTAGTAGGAAACATGTAATCGTAATCATTATTCTTGGATTAAATCATAAGACACTTGAATTTATAAGAGATCATAGAGATTTCTTGAGAATTGGATCTAACCCTAGAATTTTAATATATCATACTTGGAGACTTGAATTCATGATATAGAGATGAAATTGGGCATGAGTGTGGAATGATTTTTTCCATTCATGACCCTACATACATGGGCTTGGTGAAATTCTTTCAAGGATTTGATGCCCAAAATATTGGAAAAGAGGGAGGACCTTGATGCTTGAGGGCTTGAGAGGGTCAATCTTCAACTTAGAGTGTTAGGAGTAGAATGAGGGTTGGGAAGGAGTAAAACCCGAGAATGTACCCTTTTAGGATCTTAAAACAACTTAGTTTAGGAGTTAAATACATAGGAAGTACGGAAATATCGTTAATGACTTTGTTGAAAATTTGCCTCCGCCATACCCAACGAGCAACGTAACGACCCGTTCCTGACAGGTTGCCACCCATGATCCATTATCACTAGAGATATTTTCCAACTTTTGGATCTTTTTCTCGAGGCCTTCACTAAATGATTCATGATTACACTTAACGGATCACTTAACCAATTGTTAAGACCCTCAAAACTCCAACTTTTAACAATCTTCTTGCACATAAAAATTCACTTAACGACTCATCAAGTGACATAATGAGTCATTTGATGACTTATTATATGACTTGTTGCAAGTTTTCCTATTTTCTTCATTTTGTGCCTCAAGTCTAATCTTAAGGAATTTTGGGGTGTTATATCAAGCCTCAAATCTCTACTCAACAACAAATCTTTGGAGCTCAAGATGGTTCTGGAAGTAGTGACTGGAGCAAGAGCAGGTGTAGTAGTGGAAGAAGGAGCTCCATCAAGAGTGGAGTCTGTAGGTACTAGTACAAAAGTTGTTTGGGCCTATGAGGTGGGCTCCTCAAATTAGATGTGCTCCTCAGATTAGATACCTTAAATTTCAAATGTGCACCCAACTAGAAATAATGAGTTAGAGCATTTGGAATCATTAATCAATATATCATCTATCATCTTAGTGATATAAATCACTAGACGAGCCTCGGTAAAAATTTCCTCTCTCGGCAGGGTCGTGTCTCCTGCTCTCTAGTTCAAAGACATCACTAAGCATGGGAAGGGTAGAGTCTGTGGTTGTATGTAAAGCTCACTCCTTGAGCTCCATGCAGGATATCTACCTTATGTTAATCTTTTTCTTAGCTACAATCAACACCATAACCAATGTATGCCCAAATGTATTTTTGTTATCACTCTTGGTTGGGCAAATCCTACTGCAGATGATATTCTACCAAAATTTGGCTTGAAGTTGTATGTCCTTATTGAAGATCTAAGCAATCTCAAGAGCAGCCCATGTGAGTATGCTCCAAGCTATAACATTAACTATGCATATCCTAGCTAACCCGGCCAAGGCTACAACGATATCATAGTCGGTGGTATAAATGGTCTCGTATCCCTCCTCGAGGTCATATCAATTGATTGCCTCATGGATTAATCAACACTCCTTGGATAATGATTGACATGAAGGGCTTAGTGTAAGACCCTAATCATGGATAGAAGGGTTGGTCCATTGTAGAAGTGCCCCATATACTACATAAAAATCTCTTATGAGAGTCTGGATATACTGGCCTAAGGGACGAAAAGGAAAATCCCAATGTTGCAACTGACTCTGCTCCATAATGTGTAGGTACGGATCCAAGCCAGTTGTGTTGATAGTCCTCTCCTCAATGATGCTCCGATGGGATTTTCCATTATGATTGGCCCGTCCTTCCAAATATCTATATCGGGCACCCAATTGCCCATCTCAATTATAACATATCGTCCCCCTGCTTTCTTGTTTGCTCTGTTGTGTCAACCAAGGATTTCTGCCTACAATATCCCTCTCCTACGGACTCCCTAG
>JACEIK010001590.1:0-66308 GCA_018107945.1 Datura stramonium | reverse complement strand
CTTGAAGAAGAAGAGGACATGTGTGCGGCATAATGGAACCTACGGAATGAAGGTGCCATGCAGAAGAATATGAAGATTGGCTGAATCAGATTGCCAGCTGCACACTAGCATCTATGCATAGTATGTGCCATAGCAGATAAGTTGAAAAGGATACTGCTTAGGCCTGAAAAGAAAATCTGCAAGACAAAAAATTGCACTTGTGAAACGCAGGTACCATGCAAGTGACCCATGTCGTGACTGTGCTCCATCGCACGCGCAAGTGCACGTGGTCATGCAGGTAATAGAGTGACTATTTAAGAGCCTGATGTAGAACCTACAGGGACTGGAGTTTGAGTGAATTAGAAGTTTAAGTACCAATTCAAAATTCAAAAGTGTTGATATTTCAAGAATTAGGATTTATTTCTAAAATCTAAGTGTGGTGATAAGATACTTCGAAAAATAATAATGAGGAGCATCTAGAGTTAAGGACAAACAATTAAGGAAAGCTACATTCACATTGGTTCAAGTATATGATTTAATTTGTTGTCTCATAAGAGCCACTAAACATATGTGAATTAGCTTCACAACTACAACATTGAACGGGGATGTGACAACCTTATTCTTATGCAATTATCTATGTGGAGTGACTTACGAGGTTAATGCCCTTGGTTATTGACTTTCGAACCTCTAACAATTTAACTCAGAATAAACATCACAACTATATCAGTGAGTGGTGATGTGACAATTTAATCCTGTGTCTATCTATCTTCCCATTTATTAACCAAGTGAGGCGAATTAGGTATGTTGCTATCATAACCGTGAATCAGCCATAAAGGCTTCAACTCACTTCTTGCATTCCTAGTTCTATCCTAGGATTTGCACTTTTGGGTTAGCCTACAAATAACAGGTGCATTTTAATGGTGATCAAGCATTAAAATGAATAAAAACAAGAATGCAAGCACTAACAACAAAAAAACATGAACCAAATGGAATTACGCAATTACAATCATGTTTTGTGGCCACAACCCCAGAAGAAGGGTTTTAACCACTCATGCTAATACAAGAATCCATCATTGGGTATTAATTCATGAAAAACAAGTGTAAAATGAAAAGAAAAATGAACCCTAGTAGAGTTTCCTCTATTCTCCCTCTGCTCCTCTGTGTTTTTGAAAAGTAATATGTGATAATGAAATAAAATTACTAAGTGTGCAATTTATAGTAAGTGAAAATTTTCCCGTGGAAAACCACCTCCATGTCATGGACTTGAGCGCCCTAACTAGCCTCCCTCACACGGCCTTATTGCAACAGGCTACTGGCAATTGGCAGCATGGCATTGCATTGGCGAGGTGACACGGGGGTTGCATAAACGTGGTCTAGCAGTAGGCTCGACGTGGCACGGTGCCCAATGCACAGCCTGTCCAGCGTGGCACAGCGCCAGTGCGCAGGCACACTACCTGGCACCAGTCTTGCGTGCACAACAGTGGTGTGGCATGGGTGTTGTCACGCAGCAAGGCCAGTATGACACGCTGTTTGGCACACACATTTGTCGGCGTGGTATGCTGGCTGGCACAGCAACCCCCTTCTCTTGACACTTGTATGCTCCTTCATGCATCTTCCTTAACAATCACCCCGAGCTTCTTTGTTTCTCATGCATTTCAATACCGAGCCCCATAATTAGTATATTTCACCTACAGAAATGGGCTAATCATGTTCGTTAGTCCAAGAACACAATTATAAGCACAATTACATGAGATTATACTAAAATTAAGGTAATAACCCGACTAAAGTTTTGGTATAATTATCACTTGGGCACGTAAATATGCCCAAGATCCCTACCCCACACTTAAAGCCTTGTACGTCCTCGAAACAATTCCATTACATCTCATGCACAAGACGGACTCACACATCACCAATCGATGCAAGATGACTCAAGTTAAGGCGTCAACGGTTGACTTAGATGGAAAGTTCACATAGAGCATGTTATATATTACACAATTAAAATCATGAAAACTAAGTTAAGACCTCCTAGCCTCAAGAATCGGCTCTACAACCACAACAAAATCATGTAAATCAACAAATCAAGAAGTCCAACATGAATTTTATCTTTCCTCAAACATGTGCCCTCACAACAAGAGAGATACCCATTTTCACTCACAAATTTACAAGCTATAACATGTATGGGTATATAAATAACATTTGTACTCACTTTAAAAAAGATTTCACATACAACATGACCCATATACTTGCCCTTAGTGTACTACTCTCCCTATATAGGAACATCTAAAAGTAAGATCAAGTAGGAATTTATGGGTTTTAATGTAAGCTAAGGGACGGGTAATACTATTTTGGCCAGTAATAGTAACTATCTTCCCTAAGCGACTTAATATATCACTTTTTCTCATTAAGCACCTTCTTTTCCTCTTTTAATTCACCTCTTGCTTTTCATCTATCACTCTCCTTTTTGTTTCCCAGTTCCTTAAGAACACTTATGTTACTAGTACGGAGTAGTCACATATTAGACACTTTTTCATTCTTTTATTCTTCTCAACTCCCTACAAAGACTTAGGCATTTTGAACATTGCACCCCTAATCCTTTCTTCAACTTCCACAACCAAATATATCCCTTCTTTTATATATTCTTACTCGTTTTTATCTTCTGCATTTTTCACTTAAGGGATTAAGAATTTTGGATCAAATTTAGATCAATTGAAAGAAAAGGATTAAGCTTCTTATATGGCTAACAAAGAATAGGTTAAAGGCTCAATGGGGCTAACTAGGATTAGACATTAAGGGCAGGTAAAGCAAAGGATAAAAATAAACTTATTCAAAGAAATGCCTACATCATCTCCTACAATTAACATCCCTCATTTTGCTTAGCAAACACACCAGAGAAGTTCTAGACATTACAAGCTAGCATGGATTATACAAAGATCCTTACATGCACTGCATATGCTCAATTCAAGTCAGACACGTACAGACTCTCAATGCATCTAATAACATGAATTCAATATTAAGCATAAAGCATATAGAGTCATACTCCTGAGCCTAAGTGTCTAAAACAACGTCATCCAACTGTTCAACATGCTTCACAATTAAAAATATACTTGGCTCTTGTAATCATATCTAGCACTTATCAAAAGCATCAAGCCATCAATTAGTTAAGGGTTCACAAAGAATATCCTAGTGACTAATTTTTCCTCAAGACAGTCATCATACATCCATTGTCGGGAAAAGTCCTTAACTATGACTAAAACAGCTACTTACAAACCAAACAAAAATTTTATTCATGGTTCAAAGAGCCCTCTTAATAAAAGAATCGAAAAGAAAAACCAAATGGTCGGCGAAATATAATCAACTCAAACTTTTTCATCAAACATTATTATACAAATCACCAAATTCCTTCAAAATCAACCACAAAAATTTTGAAACCCTCACCCCACCACACTTAAAATATGTTATGTCCCCATAGCATGAATTGAAATTAGAAAAAGGGTTACGAGATACTTCCTGAGGTCCTAAGCCTTGCTAACAACATGTTTTGTCCCTTTTCAAGCACATGGATCACCAACCCCACACTTGTGTTTTGTCATCCTCCTTAGCTTCTCCTTCTAAGAGTACTCAGACTTCCTCTTTTCATGTGCTTACTCAACCAAAAACAACATCCAAAGTGAAGATAAACAAAAAAAATACAGAAAAAAAATCTTACCTGTGATATAACTGGGTTGCCTCCTAAGAAGCGCCAGATTTTACGTTGTGGCACTGGAACCAATCTTTTCAAGATGTTCTCAAACAATTCTTCCCTTTCGGGAACCATCGTCTCTTTTTCTTTACTCTTGAGGGTAAATCCTCCACACTTTCCCTCTTCACGTCCATCTGCTCTTTCACCAAATTCTTTGGCATAGGACCCATAGTAGACTTGAGCTTCCCTTAAAAATGGACCTTTGAAATCCACCACCCCACACTCATCCTCTGTCAGTAGATCGATCTTGCAAAGATCTCTTTAGTATGTTGGGGGGTAGATTTCAGGGTTCCAACTCTAAAGTCTATCACTGCTCCTCCATTGGCCAGGAATGGACATACAAGAATGAGGGGTACCTTGTAATCAACTTCAAAATCTAGAATTATAAAATTAGCAGGTGTGATAAAATTTCCTGCTTTGATGAGGAGGTCCTCAATAATCCCCTCTAGGGCCACCCTTGACTTGTCAGCCAGCTGCAGCATCACTTTGGTGGGCCTTGATTTTCTCAAACCAAGTGTATTGAAAATAGATAGGGGCATCAAGTTCACTGCCGCCCCAAGATCACACAAGGCCCTCATCACATCTATTCCACTCTATTTGTACGGGGAGGGTGAAACTCCCTGGGTCTTTGAGCTTTTTAGGATTCTTAGTCGTCACCCTGAAACTGCACTCCTCAGTTAGTGCTACAGTTTGGACATCCATCAGCCTGAACTTATTGGACACCACATCCTTAAAGTAAATAACGTACTTGGTCTTTGATGAGTTTGTAATTTACCAACTCATTAGGTCTTAAGCATGAGCTTTAGCTTAGTTTTTAAGTCTTTTAGTTGGATTTTATGCCCTTTTTTCTTTGGATGTTGTAGGTACCTATCTTGAATATAAGGAGCATGAAATTGAGTAAAAAGGATGAGATTCAGGTGGAAACCAGCGCTCCATCGTAGAACAATGGCGAAACGTTAGCTGACCACAAGCACCCACTTGAATGAGGAACAATTGCAACTGGTAGCTCATGAAATAGTAGCCAGCAAACCACTAGTTCCATCGCCAAAATCCTCTGGACTTTACTGGACACAAAATGACATCAACCGGCGAACCACCGGTGACTCGCAAGTGAAATATGCCTAAAAAGGGCAAAAACATCCAACCTACAAAAAGAGGAGAATGTTATGACCTACTTTTGTACATATTCTAGAAAAGTACTCTAACAAGAACATTACTATTTCCCATCACTTTTGGAAGAGAGATTTGCATAGAAATAGAGTTTTGCATATTTCTTTTTCATCTTTATCTTCTTCAGCAAGGTATATCCACCATTATAGAAACATTTTGAGCTTGATTATCTTTACTCTTAATTATGAAATTTTTGAGTCCATTGATAAATAAGCTCATGTGTTTCTCAACTATGAGTAGCTAAATCTATAGCTAGAGGTGTGTGATGATGGTTGTTTTATTTAATTGGGTATATTTATCTTGTTATTACTTAATTATTGTAAATCTATTAATTTCTCCTCGAATTATAGTTGATTGATCATAGTTTCAAATATGAGTATTGTTTGCTTATTTAATTTTTGCTTGAAAATGAGGAATTAAGTAGTGGGGGAGAACATAATAGTGGGTTGGGATTCGATTCTATTGGGTTGGGATAAAAATAGCCAAAAACCCATGGTCATAATCCCATTAAAGGTTGATGGCTAGAAATGGATCAACCCCTAACCCAAACCATATTGGAATAGTTGAATTGCACGTTTAGGTTTGAAAGAACTTGAGGAACAAGTGCCCAAGTGGTTGAAAAATGTTGGCACCATCTTTTTCAAGGTTATTTACACATATTAGTAATAACTCAACTTTCTAGTTAATTCCAAGTAGATTGGCATCCCATCTATATCACATATCTAGCCTTTTGCTCATTGTTGTTTCTCGATTTTGGTTATCTTATTCTCTTGATTAGCTGAGTTTAGATTCAATAGTATTATCACATTCACTCCCCCAAAATTTTCACTTACTTTTCTTGTACACTAATGTAAATTAATTCAAGTTAACATAAAACTATTGCGCGATCATTTTATATTCCTTGTGGGATTTGACCCGACATCCGTCGGGTATTTATTTTGATACAACGACCGTTTACGCTTTTTTGTAGGGAAGGGTGTAGCCTTTAGTTGTTGTTATTATGAATTGATCTTTCATCCTAATTAATTTGACGTTACAATCTTAGTTGGTGTATTCTAGGTTGACGTTGATATAAGTCAACATTCACTGGAAGAAGAAGTCTTAGTGGATGGGCATATGAATCATGAGGATGATGACCCCGTGATGCCCGATGTAGCAAGTCCAATTATCCTACCTTCCACAGTAGGAAATGCCATTTTCCATGTGACAAGTACAATGCTGCACTTACTTCAAATAAAGGTACTCTTTGGAGGGATGCCTAATGAGGATGCACACAGGCATCTCTGCAATTTTTTGGGGATTTTTTCACCCTTCAACATTACAAACATCACTCAAGTGTCAATCAGATTGAGACTCTTTCCATTCTCACTCACCGGAGAAGCAATTACGTGGTTGGAAGAGCTGCCTCCCAGGTTTATTACCTCTTGGAATGAACTAACGGAGGCATTTTTGGATAGGTTCTTTCCTCCCTGAAGGATGTTGCAGCTGAGGGATGACATTACTAATTTACGACAACATGAAGAGGGAATAACTCCAGGTAGCTTGGTTGAGGTTTAAGAAAAAAGTGGCTATTTTCCCAAACCATGGCTTACCCCATGGGGTTTTACTTCAAAACTTCTACCGATCATTGGATTCTATTAATAAGTCGGTGGAGAATAATTTGGTTGGGGGATCAATCATCGATCAGCTTTATGGAGTAGCCAAGGCATTACTTGATAGAATGACGAAAACCAACGGAGTATGGCACACTAGCGAAGCAAAGGTATCTTCTAGTGGTGTTGCTTCAAATCTTAAGAGTGCGGAATTGCGGAAGAGAGATGACTCTAGGGATGAAACTCTTGAAAAAATGGCGACCCATCTAGAGTTGATGACAAAGCATGTGATGGCAGTTGGTACAACACATATGAATGTTGTAGCTACTCAAAGACATGTTCAATTTGATGATGATACTTCACCCTCGATATATGAGGAGGTGTGTCAATTCATATCAGGGCAGTTGGGGGGTTCTCGCCTTGGGTATCAAGGTGCCAACCAAGGCCCTTGGTGCCCAAGGAAAGAGAATCAAGGTTGGAGAAACTGTGATAATCCTTGTTGGGGGGAGAGAAATGATCGATCGGGAAATAGAGAGAAAAATTGCAAAGGAGAGCGATATCACCGAAGTTCTAACCCCTAAATACTCCCTCCAAAAGTAGAAGCACCCCAAGGATAGCCCGGGATGAGTGATTATGGAAGATCAAAGATAAAGGATATGTTTTCTCGAGTGTTAAAAAAAGTAGAATCCACTGATAGTGGGGTTCGCGAGTTGAAAGGGGAGGTTTCTAACCTCGCCCAAACTGAGCTCCCACTCAGCTTCAATCAAACACCTCAAAGCACAAATGAACCATTTATCTGCACAAATGAACGCACGCATGAAGGGTTCACTTTCTAGTGATACTATCCCAAACCCAAAGAAAGATGGCCATTGCATGGCAATAATAACTAGGAGTGGCAAGGCCTTGAAGGATGCGGGAGTGAATCTTAAGGATGTTGATGTCACGAAGGCAATTGCTGATGATATGTTGGATGAGGTGCCAAAAGCACCAAATCTTGGTGATAATGGGGACGGAAAAGATGAAGGAGATGTTGATATGAAACCCTTATATGAGGCTCATTAGAAGATGGGAATGAAGGCCCCTAATGACAAGGATCATGAAGTGAGAGTTCCCTCGCTATATCCACAGCGGTTGGCCAAAAAGAAGGAGAATGATCAGTTTCGGAAGTTTATTGAAATATTTAGTAAATGATGGGTTGAGAAGCCTTGAATCACCAAAAGATAGAAAGAATAATAAAATAGTGTTACCTCTTGCTTAAACAAGGCTTAATGTGAGAGCCAAAAAGAGCTACAAGGAGGGATTTTGAGAAATAAAAAAAATTGAAGATGATGAAAAAGGAGGAATAAGGTGGAGTGATCTAAAGATTTGTATGGGAGGATAAAAGTGTTCACAAAAAGTCTTTAGAGAGGTTCTAGTCATTAGAGCTAAATATTTGTCACACCCTTACCCCTAGCCTTCATCTTGACCTGCAAGTACTAATTTATTTTGAGTGTAGTTTCTCTACATTAGTAGCGAGCTACACGAAGGGCAAGCCTATGGTTCAAGTTGTATGCATGGAGATTTTTTTGTGAGAGTGAGCATGATCATCTTTTTCTATAATCCCTTGTGTGTGCATTACTTTATGATAAGAAAGGGGATTCTCTCTTATAGTAAGTGGCATTAGTCCCYTTTGAGGACATACTTGCATTAATGTAAAGGTATGATTGAGGCATGAGCAATGTGAGCTTCAAGGAAAACCTTGAACGTGAAGTGATTATGACTTGAGATAAACCATGCCCTTGTTTTGCAAAATGAAAGCAGTTGTGAATAATGCTTATGTATTATGGTTGCCTCTTGAAACCTTTCCACATTTTAGGGGGAGTTGTTTCTCTTTTTCCTTAAGTTGGTTAGCTTTTTCAGGTTGTCTTAGGTCCAGTGGTCCTTGATTCATAAATTCATGTTTGACATGCTGTCCATTTGCTTTATTGAAAAGAATTGCATTTCTTGAGGACATGCAATGGTTTAAGTTTGAGGGTTTGATGAGTTGGTAATTTACCAACTCATTAGGCTTATAAGCATGAGCTTTAGCTTAGTTTTTAAGACTTTTAGTTTGATTTTATGCCCTTTATCCTTTGGGTATTAGAGGCACCTAACTTGAAGAGATGGATCGTGAAATTGTGCAAAAAGGATGAGAATCGGGTGGAAATCGATGCTCCACTGAAGGACACTGGTTAAACGTCGGCTAACCACAGGCACCCACTAGAATGTGGATCAGTTGCAACTGGCGGCTCACGAAACAACAGTCGGTGAATCGCCAGTGCCATTGTCGAAATGCTCTGGAATTCAATGGACACCAGATGAGATTAAACGGCGCCTCATGAATGGACGCCTGCGAACCACCGGTGACTCATAAGTGAAAGACGCCTGAAAAGGGCAAAAACGTCCATCCCATAAAAAGAGGAGAATGTTATGACCTACTTTTATACATATTCTAGAAAAGTACTCCGAACAAGTACATTATTGTTCCCTATCACTTTTGGAAGAGTGATTTTCATAGAAAATAGATTTTTGAATATTTCTTTTTCATCTTCATCTTCTTCAGCAAGGTATATCCACCATTGTAGAAATATTTTTATCTTGATTGTGTATACTCTTAATTATGAAATTGTTGAGTCTACTGATAAATAAGCTCTTGTGTTTCTCAATTATAGTAGCTAAATCTATAGCTATAAGTGTGTAATGATGGGTGTTCGATTTAATTGGGTATTGCTAGATTTATTTTTTTTATTACTTAATTAGCATAAATCTATTGATTTCTCATTAAGTTATAGTTGATTTCTCATAGTGGCAAATATGGGTATTGTTTGCTTACTTAATTTTGGTTTGAAAAAGAGGAATTAAGTAATGGGGGAGAACCTAATAGTGGATTGGGATTTGATTATGAGGGGTTGGGTTAGAAATAGCCAAAACCCATGATGGTAGTCCCAATAAAGGTTAATGGCTAGAAATGGCTTAACCCTTAACCCAAACTATATTGAAATAGTCTAATAGCACCTTGAGGTTCGAAAGAACTTGAGGAAAACGTTCCCAAGTGGTTCATAAACGTGGGGCACCATCTTTTTCAAGGTTATTTACACATATCAGTAATAAATCGATTGTCTAGTAAATCCCAATTTGATTGGCATCCTATCTACATCACACCTATTGCCTTTACTGATTTTTGTTTCTCAATTTTGGGTATCTTGTTCTCTTGATTAGATGAGCTTAGATTCAATAGTATTATTGCATTCACTCCCCCAAAATCTTCATTTACTTTTTTTGTACATTGATGCAAATTAACTCAAGTTAATATACAACTATTTCGTGATCATTTTACATTTCTTGTGGGATTCGACCCCGACACTCGTCGGGTTATATATTTTGATAGAATGATCATTTATTCTCTTTTGTAGAGAAGGGTGTAGTTTGGATGTTATCAGTCATTCCTTGAAAACGGTCAATAAGATGCAAATTTATGTGAAGTTCTTTGAAAATATTAAAGAACATCTGAAAGCATGCATCCTCCTTGCTCTTCTTAAGCCTTTGGGGGAATGGTGGTGATGATCTCTGTAGTGGCTGCACTGCTAATTGGAAATTGTGTGATGCAACTTTCTAATTATTTATTTGTTTGGTTTATGGACCTAGTCTGACCGACTCTTGTTGCACCTTATTCTTTCTCTTTCGGTGGTGCATCGACCAACTATTTGCCACTCCTCAGACTAATGGCCATGACCTACCTTGGGTTTGTAGTTGTATCACTGGGTAGACCCCTCGATGGTCTATTATGCTTAGCAGTTGCTAACTGACCCATCCGCTTCTCTAAGTTATTGGTGGCCAATTGCTGATTTTTTAATTCTGCGGCCATTTTTGCCTGATCAGCTGCCATTTGAGTCTGATTGGCCATGATTTTCTGCAATATCTCCTCAATGTTTCTAGATTGTCCACTATTCTGCCTGTCCTAATTCTGGTGCTGCTGTTGAGGCTGCTGATAACTCTGACTCTGCCCTTGATTTCCATCCCAAGTGAAGTTAGCGTGATTCTAGCAGTGACTGTTATAGGTGTTCCCATAATTCTAGTTATCTCTCTGCACATTCCCTACAAAATTAACTAAATCTAGATTTTCCCCGCAAGAGTCTGCACCATGCCTACTGTTACCACAAATTTCAACTAGTTGGGAGCTGGTTGCATTGCATTCACCTATGCTTATGGCTTTGCCATGCTTAACTTTATGAATTGAGTCATCATTGGATGCTGAAACGAGGCCAACAAAGCTACTAAGGTATTGACACTATCCACTTCAATCAACCCAGCTGCACTCTTTCCTGCTCCCTAGGAGGGATCGTTGTGCCACTCTAGATTTCCATGTGCTAGTTTGTACAGAAGAGTGTACAGCTCATGATATGTCTTCTTCAGTGCTTTCCCACCTGATGCAAAGTATAGCAAGATTTTCATAAGTGTGTCTAGACTCTCCACTAAAGTATGGGCCAACACTTTATTGCTCTGCTGGTGATGGGGACAATCTCTCAATAACAACTTGAATCTTTCCCAAGCCAGGTATAAATTCTCATCTGGCCGCTGCTTGAAACTCAAGATCTCATTTCTTAATTCCGCAGTCTTTTTAAATGAGAAGAATCTTATTAGGAACTTCGTTGCCAGTTTGTCCCAAGTTGTGATAGATTTAGGTGGTTCTTCCTTCAACCACTTCCTTGCTTCTCCCAGTAGTGAAAAATGAAAAAAAGTTAATCTTACATAGTCCGTTGACACTCCGGTGGAGACAAAAGTGTCACTAATCTCTAGAATGTTCTATAGGTGCTGTTGTGGGTTCTATTGTGTCATTCCTATAAACTTTCCACTCGTGTGCAATAACTGCACCATGTTCTTCTTTAACTCGAATCTACCTCTAGGCTCTGGTGTGTGGATACAAGAGGCCACATTCGTCACAAATGGGACTGCCACTTTTTGCACTGATCTGGCTATCATTATTATAAGTGCAACCTCTTCCTATTGAACCTATTGAATGGGGTATAGAAATACACCCTCCATTCTCAACTGTCTCAACCATCTCTCAGGTTTAGGATGTGGTTCAACCAGCTCTCTATCCCTTGCAATCTTGCCACAAGGAAAAACATGTTACCTGCAAATTAATAGACAAATAAAAAGTTTTTTAACATTTAAGAAAAAATAAAAATAACACAAACACAAGAAATTCACCAAATGTTGCTAGTCCCCGGTAACAGCATAAAAAACTTAATTGCGCCTCGGCGGACGCTTAAGGGCATGCGTTCGTGCAAGTAATACAGTGACTCTTTAAGAGCTAGATGTCGAACCCATAGGGACTTGTGTTTGAGTGAATTAAGGGTTTAAGTAAGAATTCAAAAATCAAAAGTGTTGATGTTTAAATATTTAAGATTTTTTTCTAAATATAAGTGTGGTCATAGAATACTTCGATAAACAATAATGAGAAACATCTAGAGTTAAGGACAAATAATCATGTAAAGCTACATTCACATTGGTTATAGTATATGAATTTATTTGTTTTCTCACAAGATAAATTCCATGTTCATGGTCTTTCGAGCCTATAAACATAAGAGAATTAGCCTCACAACTAACCGTTGAACGGGGATGTGACAAATTAATACATATGTAATTATGTATGTGGTGTGGTCTATGGGGTTACTTCCCTTGGTTATGGACTTTTGAATCTCTAAAAATTTAACCTAGAATTAACTTCACAACTAGGTCTATGAGTGGTGAGGTGACATTTTGATTATAAGTGTCTAGCAATCATCCCGTTTAATAACCAAGCGAGGTGAATTAGGTATGTTGCTATCCTTACTGCAAATCAGCCCTAAAGGCTTGAACTCACTTGTTGCATTTCTAGTTCTATCCTAGGTTTTGCTCTTGCGAGTTTGCCTATGATCAACAAGTGCATTTCAATGGTGATCAAGCATTAAAATGAATAAAAATAATAATGCAAGAACTAACGACAATGAAACCAAGCTTCGTGCGCACATCAGCGTGACATGCAGTCCCTGTGGGACTTAATGCTGGTCTTGTGCAACAATGTAATGTTGGTCTCACAGCAAAGCCAGTGTGACACGCTGCTTTGTGCACACATCTGCCAGCGTGGCACGGTGGCTGGCACGACAGCCTCCTTCTCTTGACACTTGTATGCTGGCTAGCATGACAACCCCCTTCTCTTGAAAGTTGTATGCTCCTTCACGCATCTTCATAAACAATCATCCCGAGCTTTCTTGTTTCTCGTGCATTTCAATTCTGAGCCCCATCCTTAGTACATTTCACCTACAAAAATGGGTTAATCATGTTCGTTAGTCCAAGCACACAATTATAAGCATAATTACATGTTATTGAACTAAAATGAAGGTTTAAACCCGACTAAAGTTGTGGTATAATTATCACTTGGGCACGCAAATATGCTAAATATCATGTCACTCCTAAAGGGCAAATTCATTCAGAAAAGGGCACAAGTGTACCTGAGAAGCTTCCAAGGGTATTTTTGGATAGCTATGCATAAAATATATGTTTATTTTACCCAAATTGTAATATGAATGAAATCACACCAGAGAGAATATTATAGAAAGTGATCGACGCAATACATTCTACTTTCTTCGTTGCATTGATTGGGAGAAAAACTCCATTGTTGCGGACCCCTAAGATGAGAATTGAATTTTATTTGCTGATGATGAATGGAATTGATGAATTTTCCCTTGGTATAATTTCTCTGTCCTTAATATACTATGCAATAAAATCACTGAATGATGCGCAAGAAAATTACACGGTGACATAATAAGATTGCTCGCAGTAGTGTTTTTATTTGAAAAATTCCGAGTATACTTTTTAGGAACTAATGTGGTGGTGGACACTGACCATGCCACACTCATTTCTCTTATGACTAAAAAGATGCTAAGCTAAGGCTCATTAAGTGGGTACTTTTTTTCCAAGAATTTGATTTTTAAGTTAAGGACATGAAGGATGCGAGAATCAAGTGGCTGAACATCTTTCTCGTATAGAGATAGATGGTAAGTTGAGTGGAAATGAGGAGATTGATGATGCTTTCCGAAAGAGCGCATCTTGGCTGCTTCTCACGACCTAATACCTTTGTTTGCAGACTTTGCTAACTTCTTGGAAAGAAACATCATTCCTGAAGGTTTGAAGTTCGATCAAACGAAAAAGTTTATGTATGACATCTGCAAATTCCATTGGGATGATCCATATATTTTCTGTATTTGTGTTGATGGAATGTTTCGCCTATGTGTCCCAGAGGTTGCGATGATACCAATCCTCAACGAATGTCATTCCTCACTAGTTGGAGGCCATCATGGAGGTGTGAGAACAGATGCAAACATGTTATAATATGGGTTCTACTGGCTCACTCTCCATCATGATGCTTATAACTTTTTCAAGCATTGTGACCAATGCCAGTGATTCAGAAGTTTATCTAGGTTTCATGAGCTCCCTCTGATATCGATCTAGAGGTAGAACTATTTGACGTGCGGGGGATTTATTTCATAGGGACATTTTTGAGCTCTTATAGGAACACTTAAATTCTTGTGGATGTAGACTACGTGTCTGTGTRGATAGAAGCAGTGGAGTTGCCAAATAATGASGGGAGAAGTGTGGCARCCTTTTTGAAAACGCATATCTTCTCATGGTTTGGCACACCTAGAGCTATCATCAATGATAGAGGTTCCRACTTTTGCAATCRRKTATTCAGTACTTTGCAAGCAAAGTATGGTGTAAAGCATAAAATTGCTACCCCTTATCATCCTTAGACTAAGGGCCAAGCAGAAGTATCCAACCAGGAGATTAAGTCCATATTGATGAAAATAGTCAATGCCAATAGAGTAGACTGGGCAAGGAAGCTACATGATACCCTTTGGGCATACAAGACAACATACAAAGTGCCAATTGGAAAGTCACCTTATCAACTGGTATTTGGAAAAGAATGCCATCTATCGGTGGAGTTGAAGCATAAAGCCATGTGGGAATTCAAGAGTTTGAACCTTTATTGGGGAAAGGGTTTCCATGAGCATATGTGAAGCCTTAAGGAATTGGATGAGTTTAGGATCAAGGATTATGACTATGCAGCCATATACAAGGCCCAAATGAAATACTATCATGATCAAAAAATTTTGCACAATGAATTTACTCTAAGAAGAAGATTAGGTGGTAGTGTTCAACTCTTGGTTATGGTTGTTTCTCAGGAAGCTTAAATCTAAGTGGTCGGGTCCATTTAAGGTGTCCCGAGTCTATGAAAATGGAGCTATGGAGCATGAAGCAGAAAATGGGTAGATCTTTAAAGTGAATGGGCAACGAGTTACAAAGTACTTGGGTGTGTTGGAAGAAATCAATGTAGTTGAGGTCACATACCTGGATGAGCCACAATAGAAAGGGCACCCTCGATGATCCACGACGTTAAATAAGGTGTTTCTTTGGAGGCAACCCAAGTGCTTTTAATTTCAGTTAGTTTTAATGTTTTTGTTGTTTATGGTGTTGTAGGATGATTGGGTGACAAACCATGTGAAAGAAAATTGGGGAAATGTTGCGTGAGGTTGCGAATGTAGATACACATCTGTAAAATACAATTCAAGCGCACCAAGAAACTAGAAAGTGGGAAGAAACTGAAGGCTTCCGAACCTCACCTATTGAATGCTGGTGCCAATCTTCAAAACCCAAGCCTGGCACAAGTACCCATGGTCATTTAAAATATCGACTGACCCATGGCCTACCCAATTGGTTGAAATTCTCCCCCACTTCCCAAAAACTCACCTTTTCTTTACCTTTATACCTTCCCCATGATCTCCATTACACCATTCCATCTTCCCTGTTACACCATTTAATCCATCTCTTCAACTACCCCATCATTTCAACACCCTTCCATCTATAAAACCCATTCAGTTTGACCATTTTCTTCATCACCTCTCCAACTACTCTCTCACTAAAACAAAAGAAGTTCAAGTTTTTTGGGTTGGCTTTGGTTGAGCAAAAACTCCAAGTGCTCAATTTCTTTAATTCTCTCTTCTTACTTGGTATGTGTACCTCTCACTCTTGTTTTTTTGGATTTTTGAAGGAGTTATTTCAAAAGAAAGCATGTTAATTCCATAATTTTCATGACCTATGTTCCCCCATTATCCATCTTGTCTTTCTCATTCTTTGAATAGCTTAATTTTTTGTGGGTATGGCGGGAGTATTAAAAATTGCAAAATGTAAATTTTGTTGTTCATCTTAATAGATCTGCTATATGGGTTCCATGTTTTGAAATTTTAGTTACGGGTAAAGTATGAGTAACTCATGTGTTTGAAATGTATCATTTTCTCGATGATAGATTAGTTGACGTCTTTCTTATGGGAAAATCGTAATATTTTTTCTTTTATTCCACCTATAATTGCCAATGTTATTTGCAGATGCAATGATAGTTGTTAAATTGAGTTGCTATAAGTTGTTGTGTAGGGCACTCAACATTTTCTAATGATAGACGGGGTAAAGTCCATCGTAAGGGAAGGCATTGAGTGGTTCTAGAATATTTCTTGTGTGATTGATGAATATTTCGGGGAAGTTTGAGTATCCGTTAGATGAAAATATGCTCATGCTTGTGTGAAAAATTGGCCTACTTAGAGTTGTGTAAATGAATGAGTCACTACCTTGTGCCTGCGAGCTGCGGGTGTTGGCCTGTGAAACGCAGGTGAAGTGCAGGAGCAAGGTGGGATTTTAGGCTTACTATCCCCTTCTTGCGTTACACCTGCAAGCCGCAGATCGCCACTGGAAAAATGCAGGTGACCATAAATTTTAGCCCAGTTTCTATCGCAGACCTACGATGCACCTGTGAACTGCGGATCCCTGCCTGCGAAATGCAAGTACATCACAGATGCTACCAGTTCTTGATATTGAAGTTTCATGTGGTTTGACATCCAATGTTTTAATTTATTTCCCTTAGCTTAGCATAGTTATCACCTTTAATTTTCATTTATCAGAAATACAAAAATAGTTTGTTTGATTGTGTAACTCACATTGTAATGCAGGAGAATAACATCATCGAGGCAACGAAACAAAGGAAAAGCTCCTATGGTAGCTAGCTCTTCCCAGGAGGTGCCGGGAGAGGAAGTCGAGCAGGTGGCTCAACTCCGCTTTGGGCATGGGAAAATGGAAACTTACTATACCTCTTTTAAGGAGAAATACACCATCACAGTAGAGGCTTGATTCGAGATCAACTCTTTCAAGGTGGACTTCCCCGATATCTATTATGAATTCTAGATTCGTGACTGGGAACCATTCATAATGCCTTTGGACCCCTACTTTCTGTAACTGGTGTGGGAAGTTTATGCTTCCTTAGGGCTCGACAGGATCTTTTACTGCATAGTGGTCGGGTGGACATGATGTGTTTGTTAGAATCTACACTAGTACGGGGTTACAAAGTTAGCATCACCCCAAAAGAAATCAATTCCATCTATTGAACCGATCAGGTATGCCCAAGTCTAGAATACCCAAGGAAGCTAGCTAACAAGGATAATCAATTTGCATGGGTGGCCAACATCATAGCTAAAGGTCAACCACGGTTGGCAAAATTCAAAGGAAAAATTCATCGCCATAATCTTAATCTTGAGGCTCGAATGTGGCTTAACTTGGTGTGTACCCGAATCATTCCCTCTAAAAACACAACACATATCCCTGTCGGGGTAGCCATTATTATTGCATGCATCATGGGTCGCGAACATATCAATGTGGGGGAAATCATTGTCGAACAATTAAAGCAGAAGGCCATGTAAAAGGCCACCTCTCTGCCTTATCCATCCTGATCAGTTTACTTTGCCTCTGAGCCAATTACCCTCTGTTTGGATCAATATACAAAACATGGAAAGCTGAGGGAGTGATCACTCTGGCTACAAAAGGGATAAGAATGCTCCAGCCTCCAAGAAGCCAAAGGTAACTTTGAGGTCGGCTACTCCTCCATCTTCCATATGATCTATTGATTCCTCTGTTTCACCACCAGTTGACAGGAATATTCACGACCAGCAAACGGCGTCCTGAAGAAGTGGCATTCCCAGAATCTAGACCCAGCGCATTCACCAACACCCAGACCACTTTAGTGATCCAAGCAAACCCTTGGTCTGGCTTACTATCAGTTTAGATCTCAATAACAATGCGGAAGCTAAATCATAGTGAGCTTAATATAATGAAAGAGAATTTTATTCTATAACTAAAATAAAAGTTATGAAGTAATATTATTAACTCAACATCTAACTCTATCTATGAAGCCTCTAAAACTGAAGATGGGTGCCGAGACATAGCTCACACGGCTACCTCAATCTCTATAAAAACACTATATCAGAAACTGGGATCCATAACATCATGCCCTTACCAGAGACTATCTCTGAGGAGTCACTCAAAACAACGGCATGATCCTATCCTATGTTGGCTACGTAGTTATGGGGATTTAGGGTCGTCTTAACCTTTTCACCTACTCGATGCTAAATACTCCTCACAAAACAATCTTTCTCATGTCCAACCAAAGCCCTGAGTGATGAAACATCAAAAACATCATTATAAAGCAGTTTAGCTATAATATATAACAAATGTTTAAAATAATCTCTCGAGCCCTTTCTCTCAAAAATCATCTGTCAATTTTCTTATGAGCCTCTCACTCAAAACATGGTTTAAAACATATTTAAAACATCATGAAGAGCCTTTAACTCAAAAAAATCTTTAAAACATCATGAAAAGTCTTTCGCTCAAAAAATCTCATGACTTTCAATATAAGACTTTACTTATGATTTTTGAATTCATGCTAAAAATCATCTCTTTATGCTTAAAATCTCATCATGCACCCTCTCTTCAAAATATGTTCAATATTTATGAAAATAATGGATTTACTTCCAAATTACATTCTTGTAGAATCATGCTTCTTTAAAATCATGTTTTCATGTAACTAGGGTTCATTGGATAATAGACATGAACAAATCTCAAGAATCAAGAATCAAGAATCAAGGATAAAAAACCTAGAGACTGTGAACAACAATCAACAGAAAACAATAAATAACTCAATATGAAGAATTCAATAATGACAATTTAACATATATATAGATAGAGAAGAAGACAATTCAAGAATTGGGTAAAACCCCTAGCTATAATCTCAATAAGTTCTTGTATAGATGTAGGGAATAAGGATGAATAGAAATCCTTACTTAGGTTAGCCTTTCATACCTGGAAAAATAGAACCTTAGACTCAAGCTTGAAGAACCTTAAATTTGGAGAAAAAGATTTTGTAGTTTCTTGAAGAATTTGAGAGCTTTGATCCTTGAATTCTAATTGGAACAGTGAGAAATGAGTGTCTAGTCTTTAGGAGTACTTAAATAATACCTCTAAGCATCCCAAACAATCTGGGTTTAGGTAATTAAACCATGGGAACTCTCTAAAATAACTTTCAAATCATTTTCTTAAATTTCACACGTCATCGACTTTGACCCCATGTCACTTGACAGTGCTTCACTAAAATACTCATGCCTTTTTACTCCAAACTCTAATTGATGCAAGGTTAGATGCGTTGGAAAGAGAATCAAATGAATTCAATTTTATGGTTAAATAACTAAAAAATACACCATAAATTGGGAGTTATGATTGTTTGAACTTGACCCTAGTAAGAATTTATACAAATACTCAATTGGTAAGAAGGCTCTCAACTCAACTTTGTGTTAGAGGTTCATTATGACCTTAATTTTTTATCCAATTCACTTCCGAAACTTAAGAACTAATCATAACACTCAGTTTTCATAAAATTCATCGAGTTCGAGTCTATCCACATACCGAGAATGATTTGAAACTTAGCTTGAAAGTATGAGGCGTAACAATATCTCCCCCTTGGGATAATTCTTCCTAAAATGATAATTAAACTTATGCTTATAAACAACTTATTAAACTAAAGTGCTCCATCGTGGTTCATGAAACTCAACATCAGACTAAGGAATTCAATACCAACTAAATGGAATATGAAACCAATATGAAGTCGACAAGAGGAAATTCTTACTTCATGCTGGTTCTAGACTAGGAGGGAATAAATGGGGATACTTAGCCATCACATCTACTTCAACTTCCCAAGTAGCTCGCTCAACATGTTGATTTCACCATAATACCTTCACCATAGTAATATCCTTGCTACTTAGCTTACACACTTGACGATCTAAAATCTCAACTAGAATTTCTTAATATGATAGGTTATCATTAACTTCAACACTCTACGTATGAACAATGAGTGAGTGGTCTCCCACACACTTCTTAAGTATACACATGTGAAAATCTGAATGGAGTAAGGCTAATTCAGCTGGCAGCTCCAACTCATAAGCTACCTTGCCAACTCTCTTAAAAATATGACATGGGTCAACATAGAAGGGACTAAGCTTTCCTTTGTTCCCAAACCTCATAAAACCCGTCATAGGTGAAACCTTATGATACACCCAATCATCAACCTTAAACTCTAAATTTCTCCGTCTAACATCGGTATAAGACTTCTGGTGGCTATGTACAATCTTATGCCTTTTTTGGATGGTCTTAACTTTTTTTACAGCTTGTTGCACTAGGTTTGGTCCTATCAACTCTTCTTCACCAACCTCGAACCAAACAATTAGAGATCTACACCTTCGCCCATAGAGAGCTTCATATGGAACTATATGAGCACTAAAATGATAACAATTGTTATAGGAAAACTAAATAAGAGGTAAATGGTCATCCTAATTTCCTTTTGAAATCAATAACACATGCTCTTAGCATATCCTCCAAGGTCTAATGTCATAGCTTGAACATAGGACAAAATAGAGACACGAGACAAGGAACCTCAAAAGACTCCAAGTCGACCCATTACATGAACATGACACATAAAGATTGACATAATAAATGCGAAAAGCCTAACATGAAATAGCGGAAGTCTGAGAATATAATAACATCTAAACATCTGGATACATAACACAATTCTGAAGCTAAATACATACTATGTCTGATAAGCCTCTGCATACTAACGAGTTGATGGGACAAAACCCCAACTAACTCACAAAAGACTGAAGCAGAAAATACTGAACATAAGCTGATAAAAGGGTCCTCAAAGGATGAGGACTCACCAACTCTGCCTGAGGGGTGCAAACTCTGAGGATCAAGCTAATGGCGGGACTAAACCTGAATGTCCGATCCCGTACCATGAAACGATACAACATAGAGTATGCAGTCAGTACTTAGAATGTACTGAGTATGCCAGGTAAGTAAAAATGGACAGTTAAAATACATAAGAGTTCATAAGAGTAGGACAACATGATCATAAAGTAAATATCCTAATGTAACATAAGGGTTAAAGGATTTCAAACCAGTCGTAACCCAATCATAATCATAGTGATAAGAGAAAACTTCATAAACATAATTTGAGCTAAAGTAACTTAAACATAACCATGCATAAATCATGAGGAATAATGGGAGAACTCGTCTCAACCGACACCATCATGATAGAGCCTTCCATGATGCCCCACTATTTCGCCCAAGTGGTCAGGACCGTCCTCTTCTTGCCAAGCGGGGGGACGTGCGTGCGTGGTGATATCACAAGGATCCAATAGTGTGTATATATATACCTATGGTGAAACGTAGTTCTGAGACCACGGGGTTTACCTGAATGTCGGGTCTACTCGGTGTTAGACACTGCTCCCAAAAACATGCATGTGAGGGCTCATATCGTAATCGTAAAATCATTTATGAAATTCATGGATAAATAAAATGATGGATCCGACTTGAAATACATGATTAGCCATGAATAGGGTCCCATGAGTTGGCCAAGAGTCATCAATCCATAAATCATGAAATCCATGCACGCTTGTAAAATATTTATATACTTGATATTCATAAATCCATGATGAGTACTTGAGAGGAATCATATTATAAATCATAAATCATAATTTAGGGCTTAAGAAGATCAAGATCATAATGGAATCATAACTTGACTTTTCATAAGGCATACATAATTGGGCATAATTTAATTACAACTTGAATTTATAAAATCTGCCCACAAATCATAAAACATGATTTGATAAATGAAAGGAATTGACCCATAGATAGATCATAGAGAATTTCACAAGAATTTGAATAAACCCCCGTAAGATCATTAAATTTGAACCTAGAATTAAAATCCATGGAATTGAGATGGATTTAGAGCATGTGAGTGAAAGGAACTCTCATTCATAGCCTCACATACTTGGGTAAATCTGATGTATGCTCCCTTTTGAAAGCCTAAAGGAAATTGGAGAGAAATTAGAGAAATTCTTAAAGCTTGATCTCCAAAGAAGAGTTCTAATTTGCATGCATGGAATGGTAAGGCTTAGAATAGGTTTAACACCCTTAAAACCCTGCTAACTAAGCTTAAAACGATATAGGTTTGGACCTTAAGGCTTGGAATTACAAAAATACCCTTAATGAAAAGTCTGGAATTTCTGCATTGCCAGTAACAGTGAGTGAGACCATGAGTCCTACCTTGATAACATCACTCGTGGTATCTGTCAGTTACTTCTTTCCCTCATTCTTCAGTTCTCAAGTTCTGATACCTCAAACAACGACCCATTGACCAAACAACGACCCATTGTATCATCTCATTATTGCCTCTGATGAAACTGCATCTGACTTCCTAAGAGTCACACCACGCACTCTTACCTTCATCCTACGAGCTAGGGTCGACCGTTACTGGATTGGGGAATTTTCCCAGCTCTCCCTATGGGAACTTATGACGATTCATTGTTTCTCACAACGAGTCATACCACCGCTCATACTATCCATCCTCGATTATTGCAGAACCAACCCATGACTACCTACGAGTCGTACCTTGACCAACGGGTCATTACAAGGCCTGTTGTTCCAACTTTTCCCACATAACCGCTAACCACGATGATCCATATAGGCCGTGGG
Organism: Datura stramonium; assembly: GCA_018107945.1. NCBI lineage: Eukaryota > Viridiplantae > Streptophyta > Magnoliopsida > Solanales > Solanaceae > Datura > Datura stramonium. The sequence continues at coordinate 43,868 of JACEIK010001590.1, read as the reverse complement.
TCATTAACTATGGCTCGTACATCGCCGCCCTAAGGCAAAATTTCAGATTTTTTTGCTGCTTCTCATTTCAAATTCCCGAGTCAACTCTTAGACACTTCCGGGGTACTACAACATTCTCCTCAGAACTTTCATCCTCGAATGTGAATGAACATACTGAAAGTTGTGGGAAAAGGACCGCCATCTCAAATACTAAAAACAACCAAAGCCGAAAATCGACGGAGGATCGGACTCTGGACAAGAGTACATAACTGAACAGAATTCATGAATCACACATACATGAATTGACATGAAAGAAACTAGACACATAAACTGAACATGAAACTGAAGAAACTACTGAGGAGGAAACTGGTACCTTAAGAGGGAAAATTAGCCTAAGGGAATAGATATAGGTATTTAGTCATCATATTTGCCCGGCCTCCCATGCAGCTCCCTTAACATGCTGATTCCGCCAAAAAACCATTATTGAAGCTACTTCCTTATTTCTTAGCATCCGAACCTGACTATCAAGAATTTCTACCGAAACCTCCTCAGAACTAAGGTTATCCTTCACACCTACACTCTCCACTAGGACAAGCAAAGCTCGATCACCTATGCACTTCTTGAAAAGCGACCATGAATCACTAGATGCACCGAAACGAATTCTAAGGGAAACTCCAACTCATAAGCTACCTAACCAAACCAGTCTCACAATCCAGTATGGACCAACATAACGGGGACTGCATTTCCCTTTCTTTACAGATGTCATCACTCCCTTCATAGGGGTTACCTTCGTAAACACCCAATCAACAACTTCAAACTCAAGTTCGCTCTTCCTTACATCCGCATAGGACTTTTGACGACTTTGGGCTGTTTTCAACGTTTCCCTTATAAGTTGAACCTTCTCTGTAGCCTTAGGGACTGAATCTGGTCCTATCAACCAGGTTCACCGACTTCAAACCAACCAATAGGCACTACATTCTCCGCTCATAAAGAGCCTCAAATGGAGCCATCTATATGTTGTAATGGTAGCTATTGTTATATGCAAATTCATTAAGAGGCAATGATTATACCAACTACCCTTGAAATAAATAACACATTCTCTCAACATGTCCTCAAGAATCTGGAATGGTCCGCCGGCTGACCATCTCGTTTGCAGGTGTGAAATGTCACGAGCTTGACCTAAGTATCAAGTCCCTTCTGAAATGATATCAAAAACTGGAGGTAAATTGAGTACCTCATCTCGATATGATGGATAAGGGCACTCCATTCAATCGAACTAACTCCCGAATGTATAACTTAGCATAATCCTCCGTTGAATTGGTTGTTTTGGCCCGCAGGGAATTTGCTGCTTTAGTCAACCTATCTACAATAACCAAAATAGAGTCATACTATCGGCCAATACGACGCAGCCCCCTAATGAAGTCCATATTGATTTCCTCCCACTTCCATGTAAGGATACTAATGTCTTGAAGCACACCTCTAGGTCTTTGATGGTCAACCTTCACTTGTTGACAATTCGTACACTTGGCTGCCAAACTCTTCTATGTCCTTCTAATGCCATTCCACCAATAAATCTTCCGTAGGCCTCGCATCTTGGTGGAACTTGGATGTATAGAATATTTCGAACCATGAGCCCTAATGCAACATCCGCTCCCTTAGGTCATCAATTCCGGTACACGCAAGCAACCTGATATCATAGCACACCATCTCTCTTGGGAGAAGACCTCCACCTTCTCGATTCGCGAATGGCTTCAATCCTTACCGAAATAGAATCCTCATCTTGTCTAGCTTTGACCTCGGTCACCAAGGAAGATTTTCATCCATTCTGAAAATGACACCACCATCCGTCGAGTCAACAAGATTTAACTCCTAGTCGTGCAAGCCGATGCACATCCTACACTAACTCTTCCTCTCCTCATCTACATGGAAAACACTCTCTATAGAAATCCCGCTAAGAGCGTTCCGCCATCACATTAGCCTTTCCTTGATGATAAAGGACACTCATATCATAATCCTTAAGAAGCTCCAACGACCTTCTTTGACGTAGATTTAGATCCTTCGGGTAAAACACATACGATAGGCTTTTTGTGGTCCATAAACAACCATTGACCTTATAAAGATAGTGTCTCCAATTCTTCAAGGCAAATACAATTGCCGCTAATTCGAGGTCATGAGTCGGATAGTTCTTCTCATGGACTTTCAGCTACCTGACGTACAGGCTATAACCCTACCATGCTGCATTAATACAAAACCAAGGCCGATCCTTGAGGTGTCTCAATATACAATAAACCATCGGTACCCTGTGCAAGGTCAACACGAGTACCGAGGTGAGTCAAGTCTTCAACTCTTCAAAGCTCTTCTCGCAAGTCACCATTGAAATTTCACTTTCTTCCGGGTCATGTCAATGGTGCTGCAATGGGATGAAAACCCTTCAACAAACCTCCAAGAAACCAAATAAGCCCAAGAAACTCCCCGATATTCGAAGGACTCATTGGTCTAGGCCAATTCTTCACCGCTTCTATCTTTTGAGTCAACCTATACACCTTCACTTGATACCAACCCAAAAATGCTATCGAGTTTAACAAAAAATCACACATGATGAATTTAGCATACAGCTGACGATCCTTAAGAGTCTTTAGCACCACCCTTAAATGAGTGGCATGCTCCTCTTCATTCGAGAGTATATGAGAATATCATCTATGAACACGACATTTAACATATCCAAATACGGTTTCAACACCCTATTCATCAAGTCCATAAAATTTGCAGGAACATTTGTTAGTCCAAAAGACATTACTACAAACTCATAGTGACCATACTGAGTCCTGAAGGCTGTCTTTGGAATGTCACTCTCCCGAACCCTGAGGGTATCATGTAGCTTCCTTGCCCATCTTTTGTGTTTTGTATGTTGTCTTGTATGCCCAAAGGGTATCATGTAGAGTCCTTGCCCAATCTACTCTATTGGCATTGACTGTTTTCATCAATATGGACTTAATCTCCTGGTTGGATACTTCTGCTTGGCCCTTAGTCTAAGGATGATAAGGGGTAGCAATTTTATGCTTTACACCATACTTTGCTTGCAAAGTACTGAATACCCGATTGCAAAAGTTGGAACCTCTATCATTGATGATAGCTCTAGGTGTGCCAAACCATGAGAAGATATAAAAGTTTTCAAAAAGGTTGCCACACTTCTCCCCTCATTATTTGGCAACCTAACGCTTCTATCCACACAGACACGTAGTCTACATCCACAAGAATTTAAGTGTTCCTATAAGAGCTCAAAAATGTCCCTATGAAATAAATCCCCCGCACGTCAAATAGTTCTACCTCTAGATCGATATCAGAGGGAGCTCATGAAAACCTAGATAAACTTCTGAATCACTACATTGGTCACAATGCTTGACAAAGTTATAAGCATCATGATGGAGAGAGCCAAGAGAAACCCATATTGTAACATGTTTGCATCTGATCTCACACCTCCATAATGGCCTCCAACTAGTGAGGAATGACATTCGTTGAGGATTGGTACTTATCGCAATCTCTGGGACACATAGGCGAAACACATGCCATTTGAGGTCTATCTTTGAGAAACATTTGGCACTGCTGGTCAAACAAATCGTCTATCCCGCGGGAGGATACCTATTCTTTATTGTCACCTTGTTCAATTGCCGATAGCCAATGCTTATCCTTCTTCCGACTAAGAGATCCGGTGCACCCCACAAGGATTTTGCTGGTCCGATGAAACCTTTGTCTAAGAAATTCTTCAAGTGCTCCTTCAACTCCTTTAGCTCAAATGGAACCATTATGTATGAGGAATAGATATAGGCTGCGTATCGGGAAGAAGGTCAATTCCAAAGTCGATCTCCCGCTCGGGAGTAATTCCAAGCAAATTATCTCGCAAACACTTCCCCGGATATTCACACACTATAGAACGATCGATAGTTAGGCTTCGATGTAGCATCCTAACCCTAACTAGATAGCATACCAACCCTTAGAAATCATCTTTTTGGCCTTAAGGCAGGAAAGAAAGGACCTACAGGAACAACTGGACTATCTTTCCACTATAGGAGTGGCTCACCTGAAACCGAAACTCTACCGTATGGGATTTAAAAATTTCACTGAGGCATAAGGTGCATGTAGCCAATCCATTCCAAAGATAACATCAAAATATTTCATGGCTATCTATACTAAATCTGCCGAGGTGACTATCTAAAGGACGGTGGCAGGGAAATTTCTATATACCCGTCGAGCTATTAGTGAATCACCGACTAGAGTAGAGATTGAGAAGGGTTATGATAGATTTGGGATACTCGAAAACTACTAGTAACATAGGGCATCAAAATATAAAGTATCCCCTGGATCTAACAATGAATATACATCAAGGTGGAATACTCTTAACATACCGGTGAACACATATGTTGAAGACTCCAGCTTCTGTCGAGATGCAAGGGCATAAAACCTCTTCGGCGCCCGGCCACCACTTACACCGGTGGACGCACCTTTGCTGAGCTGGGAGTGTTGGTGCTACTATTGAGCTGGTATCCCGAGCACGACCTCTACCATCACCCTGTCTAGCCAACGAACACTCCTGACACCTTAGGTTTGGATTTATGAAAATACCCTTAATAAAATGTTTGGAATTTTTGCACTACTAGTGAAGTGAGACCACGACTGCAATCAGCCCATTACTTCCTTCCCTCATTCTTCGCTCTCAAGTCTTGATACCACGACTCGACAAGATATACGTTACATCAAACAACGATCCATTGTATCCTCTCACGCCTCTGATGAAACTATATTCGAACTTCCCACGAGTAACAATTCACGACTGGTACTATCCATCCCTGACTATTCTGACCAACCCACAACTCCTACCTATGAGTTGTACCTTGTCCAATAGGTCATTAAAGGCCCATTGTTCAACCTCCCCATATAACTGCTAACGATGGATGGTTCCTACGGGTCGTGGGTACTTCCTACGACTTGTACCATTAGTCATCCTCAGGAAAATTTCGTAATAGTATTCTTGCCCGACCATCTGGTCATGGATGAAAAGAAAATGGTTAAGTTTCACCTTCATACCCAAATCATTCTAAAATCACTTCCAAAATTGAGTACCCTATCTGAAATACGATAATGGGTACTCCATGAAGTCTCACAAAGACTTCTCTAAGGCACAAGTTAGCAAGATTCTCGCCCGAGTCCCAAAAGAGTTCTTTATCAATAAGAAATGAGCCGACTTAGTCCTTCTATCTAATCACCAAATAGAGTCATGCTATCTGTGGAATCTCGATATAACGGCACAAAATCCATATTAATCATCTCCCACTTCCATTCTAGGAGTGCTATATTTTGAGCAACACCGCTTGCCTTTCGTTTAAACCTTAACCTACTGTGCGCTTAGGCACTTAGCCACAAAGTAAGCTATGTCCCTCTTCATACCATTCCATCAATAGACTTCTCTCCAGTCATGGTACTTCGTGTGGAAACCTCGATGAATCAATATCAAATTTGTGTGCTTCGCCATAATTCTATCTTTTAGGGCCATTTACATTAGGAACACACAATCTTACCTTGGTACCTCTAGATGCCATCTCCCCTTGTGACAAAAGTAATACCTTCTACAAACCTTCTATAATAGCTACAATCGAAGAAACATCTAATATCTATCAAAGTTGTAGGTCTATGAATTCTAAATTGCCTCAATCTTTTGAGAGTTAACTTTAATAATTCTAATAAAAAGTATGTGCTCTAAGAATGCCACGCACATCAACCAAAGTTAACACTTACAGAATTTGGCATATAACTCCTGTCTTCAGCGTTTCAAAGGACTATTCTGAGATGGTTAGCATGCTTCTCCACACTCTTGGAGTAAACCAAGATATCATTAATAAACACAACAATAAAAATGCGATATGGGCTTAAACACTCTTTTCATGAGATCCACAATGCTACAAGTGCTGGAATAATCCAAATGATATAATAACAGACTCAAACACCACATCTGGTCTTAAAAGCTATCATTGGAATATCACTTTTCCATACCTTTAATTGATGATCACGGCCCAGCCGAGACCTCCTGGATCGAGACATGGAGCCTAGAACCAGCATCGGCTAGAAGATAACCCATGGCACAAGCATAGAATTAAGAGCATAACTAAAGCAGAACAAGACACACGAGTAAGTGGAAGTGAAATATAATATAGCCAAAATGTATTCAACACCCATCAAGATTAATATCTACATAATGTCCGAAAAGCCTCTTAGAATATCTGATGAGCTGATGGGAAACTTCCCAACTAGCTCGTTAGAATCTGACAAATGAAATAACATGCAAAGTATAACTACTGAATATCCTCGAAAAATGAGGACTTAACAAAAATAGGGCCGGAATAGACCAAGAGAGCACTATCACCGAGAGTGAGATAATATCCAAACCTATATCATGAAACAATATAGCATAGAGTACATATCAAAGAATGTCTGAGTATGTGTTAGGGCAAAACATGTCAATAAATCGTTAATGAAAACATGCTTATAAATCAAAAGATCATAAGAATAAGATTGCATGCTGAAAACTGCAGACTAAGACATACATAAACATAAGCTACTATCATAATTGAACATAGTGAATACTGGTACAAGATCTAGAAATAGAAATCATATGACTTCATAGATGAAACTACAAGTAAAATCTCATAAATTGATTATCGGGTCAAATTCCGCCGTAAAACATAATCTCGTAAGTCATGAACACGAATAACTGGAAATCATGAGATCGGGAGACTCGTCATTATCGACACCATCATGATAGATCTTATCTGATGTCCCGACTATCACAGTCAAGTGGGTAGAGTCGTCCAATACCTTTTCGTGGCTAAGGACGCTAAACTCGTAATATCGATATCAAGCCGAGTCCCTTAGGAAGGGGAAACTCACTTGAGAGGTCCCAAACATGTATAATTATACCTACATTGGCGCGTAGTTCTAAAACCAAGGAACATCAGACCCCAAGCCTACTCGGTGCTAGACACTACTCCCAAAAATATACAAATTCTCACATTATTTTTCAACAATGAAGCCGAAATCATAATCACATGCATTGTGCTCACATCATTTTTCAATGAAGCTGAAATCATAATTTTATACATAGCTTGAAATCTAAACATTGGGAGTCTTGGCTCAAAAAACAAATCATAAGCTGTATTAGAGTATTGACTCCAAAACAATATAATGTTTATCTTATTAGTCTTGGTTAAATCATAAAAACATACTTAACTTGTATGGACTTTGCCCGATCATAAGATCATGCATACTTGAAATAGACTTCATAAATTATGATCATGGAATCATAAGTTTGGAGTTCATAAACATTCATGCATTCTAGATATCTCATCATACTTGAAATCATGGATCATGTTGACTTTTCACAAACTTGCATAATAAGGCATAATTTCTAATAATTCTGAAAATTATGAATTTATAATCAAATTGAGGATAAAAATCTTCCCATTATACTTAAAACATACTTAGAACATGAGGATTGGAATCATAAACATAGCATAGATAGTTTCATAAAATTGGGTTTAACCCTAGGAATGAATACACTTGATTAAGAACGTGAATTCATGAACATGAGAAGAGATTGGACATGAGGGTAGAAGAAATACCCCATTCATAGCCCTACATACCTGGATAGTTCCTTGAATGCCCAAGAGAATTGGGGAAGAAATTGGGGAGAATTCTAGGTTGATCTTTGAAAGGAATCTTTTAATATATTTCATGCATGCCTAATGTCTTGGGATAGGCTAAACCCTCGTTAAAACACTCCTTTTCAGCACATAAAAGATTGTCATTAGGAATGAGGTTTCTAGAATTTACTAAACTACCGCCAGGAATTCACATGTAAAAACTATCTACCGGCTACAATGACCACTTCAACGGGTCGTCATAAGATACCATGGGTCATTGAATCATCCATTGTATCTCAAGCATTTCTAGCATGCCTTCCAATCAATGACCACTCTAGATGAGTCTTCATATAAAACAATTACTCTTCACTCCATCTGTTGCTTACAGGGGAGATTATGTTATTTTCTAATTCTCTCCGCACTGGACCCACTGTGACAGATAAGTCGCTACGTGAAACAAAGACTCGTCATATCCTCTCGTCATCACCTTGGACAAACTACCATAGTTTCTAAAGTCCATCCAATGGACCATTATGATGAGTCATCATCACCACAGGTTATTGTACCTTCAAGCTGTCACTGACTCCAGATTTGCAAAGACTTTTCTAAACTCTATTCAATAACCACCCATGATGATACAGCATCGATCTTCCAATGAGTCATTTCTAGGCTTATTCTTTACTGAAATTAGATATAAATGTGGACATATCGCTGAGGGACCCTAATGCATTGTTGTTCCCTACAACAACTCGTCCCTAGAGTCGTCCTATGACTCTAATCTATACACATTCTAAAGGTACCATCTTTCTTACATACAAAGAGTAACTTGAGTTACCCCAAGGCGAAACACCGGTGGATGAAACCCTTATCTAGTAGATCCATTAACTACCTTTAGCTATTTGAACTCGGTTGAGACATTCTATATGAAGGGATAGAAATAGCTGAGCATAGAATGTTTCTATTCGATCCTGAAATTTATTTCCTTATCTCGGGAGGGACTCTTGGAAAGATTATCGAAGGCGATAACAATTGAACCGACGAAGGGATGGGGTCTCAACATCAGAGTCTCTCACTCTCACTAGATGATAGACACACTCCTTAGAGATTAACTTTCTTGCCTTAAGGAATGAAATAAGATGACCCTTAGGCATGACGGGACTACTCTTTTCAAACTATGATTGTCTCATCTAGAAACCGGAATATTACGCATTTGAGTCTCGACAATCAACTATGGAATAAAGGGAATATAACCAATCCATGACTAGAATAACATCAAAATCTACCATATCACCCTATCAAGTCAGCTCATTGTGTCTCTATGATGAACTAAAACTGCACAATTTCTATAGATTCTCTTAGCTAAACTAATCGATCGACTTAGTAGAAACACTAAAAGGCTCTAACCAATATACCATACATTGCCAAAATCCTCTAGCTGATAGGAAGTAAACTCAAATTCTTCTATTTCTGTTACGTGCATCATTCTCAAGATTCTCCTTGTTCCATCGATAATGTTTTGGGGTCTTCCTCAACATTTAGACCCTATAAAAATTAGTGAGTTCATTCCTTAGAAACTCTATAATCCTTGACCTTCTTTTCTATCCTTCTTTTTATCCTTCTCTAACTACTGGGTATACACCATAAGCCTAGAGATGTCCATCTCCGTTAGCAGTGTGTCCTTGCATTCTCTCTTCTCATCCTTACCTTAATTGACATAAACTTCCTTATTCTAGCTCCCAAGTCTAGCAATCACTTTGGCCAAAGATGACTAAATAACTTGGTGAACTTGAGACTCATACTCTTACACTCCTTTAGTGCCTTGCTTCGTTCATGAATTCTTTTGCCTTAGATGCTCTTAACTCCTGTGGGATGAAACGGTTCGAGAGCGCATCTTATTCCTCTAATTGGCATTACACTTTGAAGCACATAAATGTGTGAGTTAGGAGGAAGTATTTATAGAGTTAAAATCCAATTCTCGATCTAGAGTATGAGAGAAGGGAAGTATTTCCTAATACTTCATAATCTCCTCCTTATAGATGTGGCGCGCTTTACACCGATAATAAGGACACTACTAGACGTGACTTCGTGAGACATCCTAGAACTCTTGAAAACCTAAAGCTCCGATACCAACTTTTTCACACCTCGAATCTAGACCCAGGGTGTCGATCGACTGTCACACCACTTATGATCCAAGAAAACAATTGTCCTAGCTTACTATCAGTTTAGACTAATAACAATGTGGAAGCTAAAACATAGTGAGCTTAATATAATGAAAGAGAATTTTATTCTCTAACTAAAATAAATGTTAAGAAGTAAAATTATTAACTCAATATCCAACTCTATGTATGAAGCTCCCAAAACTGAAGATGGTTTCCAGGACATAGCTCCCACGGCTACCTCAATCTCTACAAAAACTCTATCAAAACTATGACACCCCAATTGTAGGAGGATGACCAAATAACTAGATAAAGTGAAGTCCAATGAAGTGTCCTTGATGCCTGTCTATTTGAGCTTGCATCATAAAAAGATGCAACGTCAAAATGCGCTACAGACAGATATATACTAATGGCAGCCGACATTGAATGTATGATATGTAAAATAGTTGAATGAAATAATATTATCATGAATATCTCATGTGAAGGACATAAGTGGAATCAATAACCTTGACATGAAACACTAAAGAGGAATCAGGCACCTAGAACTTAATAAGATTCATAGGACACAATATGGCACAAAAAGTTTATGCAATAAAACATATGCATCAAAACATCTCAGTAATTCATTTCTACAAATATATATCATAATAGATTAGGTGGAAATTTTTCATAATCGACACCATCATAAATGAGTACATGATGCCCAAACTATCTAGCTCAAGTTGGTAGAGCCATGCAAAAACCTTACTAGGTAGAGGACGATCACAATCTGGGATCTATAACATCGAGTCCTTACTAGGACAATCAGGAGCCGCCTTAACCAACGACAGGATCCTATCCTACGTTACAGGTGTAGTTATGGAGCTATGGTTTGTAAAAACCATTTCACGTACTTGGTGATAAATACTACTCCCAAAATGATATTCCTCAGGCCCAATTAAATGCCCTGAGTGTGGCAACATCAGAAACATCATTATAAAGCACTTTATCTATAACATATAATGAATGTTGAAAATAATTCCTGAGCCCTTGGCTCAAAAATTATCTATACACTTGCTTTCATAGTTTCCTCTCATTCAAGTTATAGTTTAGAATATCTTTAAAATCCATGAAGAGCCCTTTGCTCAAAACTTTAAAGCATCATGAAGAGCGTTTCACTCAAAACAATATTTAAACATCAATAAGATCCTTTTCATTAAAAATCATCTCACGACTTTCAAAATAAGACTTTAATTACGCTTTTTGAAAATCATGCTAAAAATAACTCTTATGCTTAAAATCTCATCATGCATGGTCTCTTGAAAACATATTCAATATTTATGAATACAATGCTACTATTTCAAAATACATTCTTTCCTTAATCATGCTTTAATGTAACTAGGGTTCATGGGATAAGAGACATGAACCAACCTTAGGAATTAAGAATCAAGAATCAAGGATCAAGAAAACCGCAGACTATGATCAACAATCAATGGAGTGCGATTACAATCAAGAGACATCAATAACAACTCTATATGAAGAATTCAATAATAACAATTTGATGTATAGATAGAGAAGAAGACAATCCAGTAATTGGATAAAACCCTAGCATTAATCTTAATAAATTCTTGTATAGATATAGGAATATGGATTCATAAATTCTTACTTAGGTTAGCCTTACGTACCTTGAAAAATAGAACCTTAGACTCAAGCTTGAAGAACCTTAAATTTGGAGAAGAAGACTTTGTAGTTTCTTTGTAGATCCTGGAGAGATTTGATCCTTGGATTCTAATTGGAATGGCGAGGAATGAGTGCTAGGATTTTGGAGTACTTAAATAATACCTATAGGCATCCCAAACCATCTAGGATTAGGTAACTAAACTGTGTTAACTCCTTTAAAAATAACTTTGAGATCGTTCTGGAATTTCACGCGTCTTGATTCTTTGACCCCTTGTCACTTTACAATGCTTCACTAAAATACTCATACCTTACTCCGAGCTTCGATTGATAAATGGTTGGATGCATTGAAAAGACTCCTCAAAAGTATTCAATTTTATGGTCGAATCACTAAAAACACTTCTTAAATTCGAGTTATGAACATTGAACTTGACGCTCATAAGAATTTATACAAAACTCAATTGGTAAGAAGATTCTTAACTCAACTTTGTGCTAGAGATCCTTATGACCTTAATTGTATCCAATTCACTTCACACTTAAGAATTGTTCTTAACACCTAGTTTCCATAAACTTCATCAGGTTTGAGTCTATCCACACACCTAGAATAGTTTCAAACTTAGCTCAAAAGTTTGAGGCTTAATAAGATGGCACATATGGCCTAGGAACACAATGCTAAATTGTTGAAATGGCAAAAGTTATACCTCCCATGATTACAGCCATTAAAAAGGCCATGAAACCTATGGTTGAAAAATTGGGAGGCCTATATGCTAGAGTTAAAGTATTGGAAAATAAAGTGGTGGCCATGAGGAGAGAAGTAGACAAAATTTAGGGAATTAATGTCACCAAGACGTATCAATTTGAATATCTTTACTATAATGTCCAACCAGCAGAAAGTAGGAGCCAACTGAATGATTGATGTGTAGGCTATGATAGCCCTTCCGAGGTGATATCGGGATGAAGAAATATACCAAAAAGACCATCCCGCCCTGTAATGCGAATTGTCTGCGAGTACTAGACTCTTCCAATTCGTTGGGTGCACATTGCACTAGGCAAAACCCCACTAACTTCCATCGAACTGATGATGCCTTCATCTGCCGAGACTGCTTCATGGCAATTCTTCGAGACCATCTTACCATGGATCCCTCGTAACCCTCACTAGTTCACCTAGGGAGCCCATGTTTTTCTTTTCTTGTGCTTAACTGATACATTGGGGACAATGTGTTGTTAAGGTTGGGGTGTATGATCTCATGTTGGCTATTTATTGTCTCTGGGTTTCCTTGTGTTTGTTTTAATGGAAAATCTTGTGTTGAATGTGAGCGCCATTGCTGGGTCAATTTACTTTATCTAATGTTCCATGATAACCCATTCTTTTAAAATTCGCTTTTGTTCATAAGAGATGTGCACAAACTCCAAGGATTTTCTTTATACTACAGTTCTTTCCCAAGGAGAGATCTTATTTTTTTTCTTTTTGTTGTCTAACCGGGTGACATTTCCCGATGATAGATTGAGAGGAGACTTTCTTAATAGAAAATGCAAAGTTTAGTATATTATTGAGACTTTTGTTGGGACATGATTTTATGGTATCAACAAATTTTTGTTGGCTTTGCAAAGAGTTTTTGAAAAAAAGGGAACTTGAAATTTCAAATTGAGCACTTCTTGTCATGAGTTGTACATTCATTAATTGGCTTTTTGATTCATGCTAATTTGTCTGTAAAGTCATACGTTTGATGTAATTTGAGGTATGTAAACCCTTGGATAGCATGCCTTGTGTGGTGAGATATTTTGTTGAATTTTTATGTATATTGAATTTTCTAGAACTTGCGCTAAGTGTGACTCAAGGAGAAATTCTAGATGTGGCTGCACTTGGAACATGATCTTAGGAATTCTTTGGATAAGCCACTACCCATATGACCTCCTTTAACATCTATCCTTGCTATCCAATATTTGAGCCTTTGACCCCTCTCTTTGGAAACTAAAATGTCAGTGTCGTTTTGTAATGCCTTTCTTTGCAACCATCCTCCTTGAGTGCTAAAGTTGAAAGAATGGAAAATGGGGCTTAAAACCCAATAATGTGGGAGAGATATGAAGCCAAATGATGCAAAACCTACGTTTGGTGGTTTGAAAAAGGGGAAGAAAATGTCGCTTCTAATGAGGTAGTAATAAAAAATTGTGATTAAATGAAGGAAATGATAAGAAAAGAAAAGAATTTCTTGAATGGTGCTAAATTCTTGATTTATAAGGCTAATTTTGAATTCAAAGGGGATATAAAGGAGGATAATCGACAAAGAATGATAATGATGAATAAGTGGAGATAAGGGAGAGTGAGTCCTGGTGATTTTGAGTGTAGCATCAATAAGTCACTAGAGCTAAACAATTGTCCTACCTACCCCCCAGCCTTCTTGATAACCTGAAAGTCCTGCATTTTTAGTGTAGCAACTCTATATTAGTGGTGAGAGACATGAAGGGAAAGCCTCCAAGGTTCCATTTTGCACTTGAATTTCTTTTTTGTGAGAGTGACCGTACATACTTTATCTTATAATCCCTATGTGTGAAATGCATGAAAAATGAAAGGGATTCTCTCTTTATGTGAGGGGCATCATTTCTTTGTGGTACATGCTCATATGTGTTTTAAATTGGAAAGTATGATTGAGGCAAAGGTGCAGAGAACTCTAAGGTAAACTTTGAATATGAACTATCAATGACTTGAGATGCTCCTTGATTTTGTTTTTATTAACTAAGCCCCTTGTTTGGAATGAAAGAATATATTTATGCAAATGTGCCAATTGTTTGTGGTCATCTCTTAAAGAAGGTGCAATATGTTTAAGTTTCTTCAGTGTTGAATTTTTGTGTAGATTTGGGTTTGTCTTAGAAGTTAAGGGTCCTTCGTGTGCCGGGGCCAGGTTATGCCATGTGTCGCGCCCTCATTTTCCTTGGGCTAAGTTTTAACTACACTATATTCTTTCAGGATTAATTAAAGAGTCACCTAACGAACTAAGGTGTGTTAGGGCACCATTCTATCGTATTAAATAAAGAGTATGTTATTATTTTTGATTTAACCAATTTGATGAATTACTCCTAAAGGTTGACATAAAACTAGTTCTAGTTCACCTCAAACTAGACTAGTTGATGAGAGTTAATACTGAAAAAATAAAGTAAAGTAAAATTTCTCTTAGGTATTATCTCAATCTATAAAATGCAATCGGGTAAAGTATGACTTGGCAACTGAACATATATGGATAGAACTTATAACGGGGTCTCAAAAATAAGTAATTTATGCTGGGCCTTATCCTTCTTTTAGGTTCATTAGGTTTATTGGTTGGAATTTCCGCTATCTTGGTAGAAATTTGATATCTTTTTTCTCGCCTCAGCAAATCATTTTTTTTCACAAGGAATCGTGATGTCTTTCATGGAATTGCGGGTCTCTTTATTAGCCTTATTTGTGGTGCACAATTTCCCGGAATGTAGGTAGTGATTGTGATCGACTGAGAAAGGAAGGAATAATCAAGATTTTTTCAGATTTTTCGGGGAAAATCGTCGCATATTCCTCCGATTCCTTATAAAAGATATTCAATCCCTTAGAATAGAAGTTAAAGAGGGTATTTATGCTCGTCGTAATTTTCTTATATGGACATCCGAGGCCAGGGTCCATTCCCTTGACCCGCACTGGATGAGAATTTGACTCCACGAGAAATTGAACAAAAGGCTGTTGAATTAGCCTATTTCTTGTGTGTACCAATTGAAGTATTTTGAGAAATTGAGAATCAGAACGCTCATTCAATTAAAGAAAACGTTTATAAACATAAAACGAAATCCTTATGTGGTCTTTATGCGATGCAACCACTGTTAATTCAATAACAAATAAAAATCGAAATAATAGATTCATCTTAGATGGCAAATCATTTCAAAATCAATAAATTTTTTTGAGTTCAATATTTGTCGGAATTGACATTTTAGATCCAACATAGATCGTATCTTGTAAATTCGAAATTCTTTCTTTTGTATTCTTTTTGTAACTCCTCATGTCACAATGGCTTCTTCAAAAACCCATTCGGTTTTCTCATCCCCTATCCCATAGGTACAATGTTT
The DNA here is from genome assembly GCA_018107945.1 of Datura stramonium. Classification (NCBI taxonomy): domain Eukaryota; kingdom Viridiplantae; phylum Streptophyta; class Magnoliopsida; order Solanales; family Solanaceae; genus Datura; species Datura stramonium. Next base: position 28,300 of record JACEIK010001590.1, on the reverse strand, counting down.
GAATCAATAGAGAACCTTTTCTTCTGTATGAACATATTATTCCATTCCAAACCCTTTCCCGATACCTCATGAAAATCTCGAATATGGATCCCAAATTGACGGGTTTGTGTGAGCTTATCCATGCGGTTATGCACTCTTTTTGAATAGGAATCCATTTTCTAAAAGATCCTGGCTTGCATCTTGGTGGGTCTCCGAGATCCTTTCGATGACCTATGTTGAAGGGATATCTATCTAATCACGATTGTGTACCCGCGGTAGCAACCGGAACCGGGGAAAGTATATAGAAAAGACAGTTCTTTTCTATTATATTAGTATTTGCTATTATATTAGATATATTAGACTATTATATTAGATTAGTATTAGTTAGTGATCCCGACTAGTGAGTCCTTTCTTCGTGATGAACTCAAGGGCACCACTCTACATTTTGTCTCTGTGGACCGAGGAGAAAAGGGGCTCGGCGAGAAGAGGAGTGTACATGAGAGAAGCAAGGAGGTCAACCTCTTTCAAATATACAACATGGATTCTGGCAATGTAGTTTGACTCTCATGTCGATCCGAATGAATCATCCTTTCCACGAAGGTAAATCTTTGCCTCGCTAGGCAAAGCAGGATAGCAAGTTCCAAATTCTGTCTCGGTAGGACATGTATTTCTTATTACTATGAAATTCATAAATGAAGAAGCTAATGGTAGGGTTACCATTATCCTTTTGGAGTGATCGACCTTGTATGTGTTCCTAAGCAAAGGAATTTGTCCATTTTTCGGGGTCCCAAAGGCGTGGAAACGATAAGAATCCTTGAATGGAAAAGAGATGTAACTCCAGTTCCTTCTGAATCGGTAGTCAATCCTATTTCCGATAGGGGCAGTTGACAATTGAATCCAATTTTGACCATTATTTTCATATTCGTAATAGTGAAAAAGAAGGTCTGCCCAAGTTGTTCAAGAATAGTGGCGTTGAAAGCCGACCCTTTGACTTAGGATTAGCCGCCTATTTTTCGATGGGGCGGGGAAGGGATATAACTCAGCGGTAGAGTGTCACCATGACGAGGTGGAAGTCGTTAGTTCAAGCCTGATTATCCCTAAGTCCAATGTGAGTTTTTCTAGTTGGATTTGCTCCCCCGCCATCGTTCAATGAGAATGGATAAGAGGCTCGTGGGATTGACGTGAGAGGGGCGTGGATGCCTATATTTCGAGCGAACTCGGGCGAATATGGCCGCATGGATACAAGTTATGCCTTGGAATGAAAGACAATTCTGAATCCTCTTTGTCTACGAACAAGGAAGCTATAAGTAATGCAACTATGAATCTCATGGAGAGTTCGATCCCCGGCTCAGATGAACACCGGCGGCATGCTTAACATGCAAGTCGGACGGGAAACACAGGAAATGGTGTTTCAAAGTGGGCGGACGGGTGAGTAACGCGTAAGAACTCTGCTCCTTGGGAGGGGAAAACAGCTGGAAACGGCTGCTAATACCCCCGTAGGCTGAGGAGAAAAAGGAGGAATCTTCCCGAGGAGGGGCTCGTGATCTCGATTAGCTAGTTGGTGAGGCAATAGCTTACCAAGGCGATGATCAAGAGGCTGGTCCGAGAGGATGATCAGACACACTGGGACTGAGATACGACCCAGACTCCTAGGGTAGGCAGCAGTGGGGAATTTTCCGCAATGGGCGAAAGCCTCGACTTGAGCAATGCCGCATGGAGGTAGAAGGCCCACGCGTCATGAACTTCTTTTCCGAGAAGAAGCAATGATGATTCGGGAATAGCATCGCCAACTCTGTGCCAGTAGTCGCGGTAATACAGAGGATGCATGTGTTATCCAGAATGATTGGGCGTGTTACCCTAGGTGGCTTTTTAAGTCCGCCGTCAAATCCGAGCTCAATCCCCGGATGTGCAGTGGAAATCGCCAAGCTGGAGTATGGTAGGGCACAGGGATATCGGTGGAGCGGTGAAATGCGCAGAGATCGGAAAGAACAAAAATGACGAAAGCACTCTGCTGGGTCGACACCGACACTAAGAGACGAAATCTAGGGAGTGAATGGATTAGATACCCCAAGTAGTCCTAGCCGTAAATGATGGATACTAGGCGCCATGCACGACCGTGCAGTGCTGAAGCACGCGTTGGGCATCTGGCCTTGGGAGTACGTTTGCAAGAATGAAACTCAAAGGAATTGACAGGGGCCCGCACAAGCGGTGGAGCATGTGGTTTAATTCGATGCAAAGCGAAGAACCTACTGTGTGGCTTGACATGCCGCGAATCCTCTTGAAAGAGAGGGGTGCCTTCGGGAACGCGGACACAGGTGGTGCATGGCTGTCGTCAGCTCATGCCATAAGGTGTTGGGTTAAGTCCCGCAACGAGTGCAACCCTCGAAGCTTAGTGTCCATCGTTGAGTTTGAAACTCTAACGGCATCACGTGATAAGCCTGAGGAAGGTGAGGATGACGTAAAGTCATCATGCCCCTTATGCCCCGGCGACACACTTGCTACAATGGCCGGGACAAAGGGTCGCGATCCCGCGTAGAGTGAGCTAACCCCAAAACCCAACTCTCGCTCAGATTGCAAAGCCGCAACTCGCCCGCATGGCTGCAAATCGCTAGTAATCACCGGCCAGCCATACGGCGGTGAAATTCGTTCCCGGCCTTGTACACACCGCCCGTCACACTATGGGAACTGGCTATGCCCGAAGTCGTTACCTTAACCGCAAGGAGGGGGATGCCGAAGAAGGCCAGTGACTCGGAGTGAAGTCGTGAATAAGGTAGCCGCATCGAAGGTGCGACCGATCTCCTCCTTTTTTCAAAAAGGAGAACTAAATCTTGTTGGGTATTGTTTGACACCGCTTCACACCCCCAAAACAAAAAGAGAGCTACGTCTGAGTTAAACTTGAGATGGGAGTCTTCTTTCCTTTTCGACGGTGAAGTAAGACTAAGCTCATGAGCTTATTATCCTAGGTCGATTTATTTCCGGATTGGGTTCATCCCCGTAGTAATCGAATGAATTGAGTTGTCAACATGAAAGTAAGAACCAACGGTATTCCCTTCTTTGTTTTTTAATCAAGGGGAAGGGCCCGTTGAGTTCTTAAGAATCATAATATTTTTTCGTCTAAATGATAAAATGGATTTCTTTTCTTTTTCAAAACTACATTTTCTCATTTTTCTGATCATGTTTTTGAAAAATTAACTTCATTGATTTATTCAGACCACTTGCTCTTTTTATATGATAGTATCTATCGGTACTTTCAAAGTTGGAAGAAAGAAGGAGTCACTCAATTCTTGGCTGCTATAATATATTAGAAAAGTTTTATTTAATTAATAAAATTTTCTCTTTTTTTTTGTTTGTCCACCACTTCGTATATTATACGTAAAGGGGTGTGTAGGGTAAAGGTTTCTGATACATTCCGAAAGGAAAATAGAAACCAAGACTAGGAATTTTTAACAAACAGGATCAAGAATCATTACTCTTCATTTCGACACAAGAAAAGGATTTTTCTACACTTTTCTTGTGTCGTAAGACTAGGAAGACAAATAATCCCTCCTAGAATTTTTTCTTCCCTGCATTTATCCCCTGCTTCCTTATGTCTAGTATTTAGACAAATTTGACTTTTTATTTCTATTTAGAATAGAAAACTATTGATACGTCTTATGGCAAAAGGAAATCCGTCAATAGTAACATAGTCACACTACTCCAATTTAAAAAGTCAAATCAAAATAATGAAAGTCAAATACTCTTTCTTCAAATTCTACATTACATACTCTTTTTCTAATAGATGTTGGGAACTTTGTACCACATAGTATGTAGATTTTGAAGAAGAGTATAAATAAATACAAAGGAGTTTTCATAATTTAATTTTTTGATCATAAAATAATCGCCAACAAGAATTTGGTTCTTTTACGAATCCTGATATCGATCAGTCTACGAATCTAGAAATTTATTTCGGCCAATTAAACCTTCTTGAATTGTTTCTTTTTAAGAACCAAAAAGATTTGTGCCAAAATAACCTATGCCAAGAAGAACAAAAGTCCTTGGACACGTAATGGATCTTGAAGTACTATTTTTTGCATCTCCTGACCAAATCCCCTACATTAGGATTACTCGTTAATGGTTGATCAAATTTGATACATTCGCACTCGGAAACAAGAAGTTTTTGGTCTGGGAGGGATAATATCAACCACTTGACGCTCCCTCCCTCCGACGCATCCGTTATGGTTCTCTCATATCTACATTTTTCGTATGATTTGCTTACTATACCCGTGTCGCTGTAGCATTATAAACTGTATTGTTACTCTTGCTGCCGTCGAGATAAATCTGACCCCTTCCCCTATTCCCGCCTACGTATATAGGATATTTTAAGAAGTGAACATCCTTCTTAGTAGTGTGGTCCTAGGAAAGAATAGGAAGGTTATTTCACTATATTTTTTAATAGGGACAGGGCCTACCACAAGAATATTTTTTTTTATTGGGGCGATAGCTCTGAAAAGACAAATTGCCAATTTTCTTTCATCTCAGAGGAAATACGATTCGAGGAGCTAATTCAAACCCCTCCGTAAAATAAGAACAGCCCCCACGCTCAACCCTCCCTTTACCATTAGCAAGGAGAACTCCGTTTTCAGTTGCATATCATAAGGAATTTTGAACAACTGCTTCAAATACGTCTCAGAAGTACCGCTAGAACTCACCCTCCACGGGCTTATTAGCTAAAATGGCAATTGGCACATACAATACGCCTAAATAAGCCGTGGATTTTCATAACCCCGTCGTGAAAAATGGGATATTCACTTGAAATGGATGTCCGAGTTAAGATATATATCATGAGAGATATGGAAATAGATCGAGTAATCTGTTTCTTTAGCCAAGAAAAAGAATTTCTAGTTTGCATGGTCCAATCATTGATCGCAAAAATTTCTACAATAAATTGGGTGGGTCGCTAGTATAGTTCCCTAGCCAACACTCTCGGCTATTTGGCTTGAATAACGAAGATGAATCTTCCCGATGGTTAGAAATGGAAAGAGAATAATATCAATACTTGCTTATGCATAACCACAGTACCAAGCATTCTAATTGGATTAGATTAGTATCACGGACCTTATCAGTCATTCATTGAATAATAAATAACTACAAGTGACGGAGACAGATGATTTAAATAATGGAAAATCAAATATTTAAAAATTGTATCAAGAATGACTGAAAGGTGGAAATACAAGACCAGCTATAATTTGATCACAGAACAAATCAAAAATCTTTATAGATAGAGCCAATCAGTAATTCCAAACCGTAGGGTGATTGGAACTGATGCTACACTAGTTAATAAAAGAATAGAAAAGCTTTTACTGTGTCAAATTTAAGTTATATAGGAATTCTGAGCCCAAGAGTTAAGAATACTTCAAGTTTTTTATTACCCAAAATTGAATACCCCGCTTAGAATAATAAAAAGATGATATTTGTCGAGGCGCAAAATCGTATGGATACGATTCTCATTTTGTATTGGATCGAGTATGGAATTCTGTTTTTCCGAGACAAATAAACAGATGTAAGGTTCCTTCTTCCATAACAAGAGCTCGGAGAAGGAAGAGATAAGAGGTCTTATGGAGAATGTGGTCAAATCCATAATAGAGTCCGACCACAAACGACTCGAATTGATTATCTTCATGCGATACTAGATTACCTAGTAGAAAAGAAGGAAAATCATCACAAACCTCCCTTATTTTTTTTTCTATTGCAATTTCCTCGGATTATTATATGATGATTTTGAACTTTCCATATATAGAAAAGAAATAGAAAGAGATAGACTAGAAACGACATATGTTATGTCAATGACACCAAAGGGATATTAAATGAATGGAATTGGGATATGGATGGAATATAATGACATAGAGCCACTTTGAGGTTCCCTTCAAATGAGGCATGTAAGGGAGCCACTACGAAGAAGTTCCGAGAGTTACGAAGGAAGCTTCGAGCTCATATTGGTCATGGGTTGGGAAAGGGAATTGAACTCTGCGAGATCGCATCTCCTATTGTTCCTCAGTAGCTCAGTGGTAGGTGGTTATCAAGCACGGATACGTAGGTTCGACTCCTACTTGGGGAGATTTGATTGATTCTAAATTTTAATCCGTAATAAAGGGGCCTCGCTTGCCCGTTAAGAGTAGGAATCTCAAGGTATTAAATATATAGGGGGCCTGAATAAATTAAATACGTGCATTAAGATACGAAGGCTTCTTATTCCATAACAACGAAAGCACTTTTTCACTCTTTCATATACCAGGATTTCACTTGAAAGAAATGTTCATACTAACGGATTCTGTCCATAACCATGGGTTCCAATGCACGAGATCTTGTAGCACTTACCAATGAGGTCCTATCAATTAGTAATACACAGAAGAAATCAATTATAGACACTAATTCAATTAGCTCCGCTCTTCATAGACAAACTTGGGATTTGCGATCCTGTGTAAGACGGTTCAAGATCATGGGATCCTTTTCTATCGATAGAAGGGTTGTAGCACAAAATGTACTTCTAAGTAATTTCCCCATAGATCCTATATCTAATCTATATGAAGAAGAAATCATGTAAAGAAGGGGATTCTATTTTTACAAATGGTACTGAGCTTGGAACGAGCATGTAGAGATTAACGATACTTCTTTATCTTTGAGTTGTTCTCATTGATCGGTCGCTCAAGATCTTTGGTCTTTATCCTGTGATCCGATGAAAAAATGGGATCACTTCTGCGGACTCTTTGAGAATGATTCCATCTAGTTCATGGCCTATTAGAAGTAGAAGGCGCCTGTGGGATCTTCACGACAAAAAAAGATTGCGCCGCCTTTGATAATGATCGAAGTTACATTGCTTCTTCACTAACCGAGGAATCCCTTAGATAGATGCAAACGGGCCTCTTGGTCTATCCTTGATCAGAGATTTCTATGAAAAATAAGAACGCAGTTTGAAGAAGGGGAGGGAGAAGGAGCCCTTGACCCGCAGGAGGATTTATTCAATCATATAGTTTGGGCCTTAGAATATGGCGCCTTTGGGGATTTCTATTTGATTGTATCAAGGCCCAATGAATTGGGATTTCTATTGTCCAGGTCATTTTGTGCATCATTTATGATGAAGAGAATGAGCTTCAAGAGAATGATTTGGGGTTCTTGGCAGAGGAACCATGCGTACTCGTACACGAGATAGCTCTTCCAAAGAACAAGGCCCTTTTCGAATAAGCCGACCCCAGATCCACTCGTTTCCTATTCAAACATCAGCCCTGGCTCTGTGTTTTCACATCGAGAATTATTTGCGCATGAAGAGATGTCAAAGTGCTTCTTACTTCCCAAACAGATCCTCCTACATCTATATATAAACGCTGGTTTATCAAGAATAGGCAAGAAAAGCACTTCAAATTGTTGATTAATCGTCAGAGATGGCTTAGAACCAATAGTTCAAATTTCTCTCGATTCATCCCCTCATGAGGAATTACCAAATCATTTGACCCTTCACCCATCCCAATATAAAGGATTAGTTAATCAAATAATAGATAGTAAATGGGTCGGTTTGAAAATAAATGAATTGCTAGTCGTAGAATATTATTCTCGCGACTTAAACCTCGCACTAAAACCAAGGGTTCGAAAAATTTTCTTTCCTTTAGGCGAAGTAAATTAACCCAAGGTTAAGTAAGTTAAGTAAGATAAATCCGAAGTTTGATCTCGGATTTCCCCATTTTGCAACAGACCAAGAATCTATTTTCATTCCATGTCTACTCTTTTCTTTCCGCGCATTTTGACTATGATTATTTTTTAGCAATCTATTTACGCGTCACAGCAATTAGGAATTGAGAATCTATATCTTTTAGATCAAAGAAGGGTCTAGTCATTTGGAATAATGGTATCCATTGCTATTTGAGTCCTTGTTGTTAGTAAAATTGGTGAATTAAGTGAAGGTATGGAAAGAGAGGGATTTGAACCCTCGGTAAACAAAAGCCTACATAGCAGTTCCAATGCTACGCCTTGAACCACTCGGCCATCTCTCCTACATGATGATTATGACCCCAAAACCGAGTGAATAATGAGTCGAGCCATAATCCATATTCCATTATTGGATAGGTACGACCAATCCATTTTAACCAAAATTTTTCAAATTCCTTTATAGATAATCTCATAAAAAAATTTAGATTTGATTTTATAGTGTATACCCGTTATGTACACAAAATTGGCAGTTATTCTATTTTCATCATAGAATTATTATTCGATCTTTCTTCTTCTTTTGTAATTTGTATCATGATTCAATCAAAATTTCTCGGTTCTTCTAATTTGTAACTTCACCGAAATTGGAATAGTTCCTATACTAATACATTGGGGGCATGAACGTCGCCTTGAAATATTTCTTATTTCCTTATCGTGGATTCCTATCAAAAAGGAACAATTGGAATAGAAATTCATATCTTTTGTTTTCTTAAAAAAGATTTTTTATGTTATTTCGTACTATAGAATTCTTTTCTTTGTGGGATCTTTTCCCAATGAGAGTGCAATGAGAAGAATTCTAGAATGGATTGCTACTATGCCTAAATCACGGATAAATGGAAATTTTATTTATCGACCTTTTCAATTGTAGCCTCGTTACACCCCATAAATTCCCCATACATAGATGGCCTATTCGCGTGTTGTTTAAGCGTATTTGAAAGCCATACATGCTAGGAAAAGGCCCGGGAAAGGATCGGACGAGAAACCTGTTGAACCATCGTGGAAGGAGCCAGGGCAGAGCCCCTCCCGCAATGGCAAAATAAGTGTCACGGAGGGAGGGCCTCCCGCGTTGGCTCAAGATACGTTGGCCCTGTCCGTGCCCAAGTATATAAGCCCCACTTCGGTTTTAATTCATTAAAACATCTAATAATTTCCAGAAACCGCGAGAGAACAGAGGAAGCACGCAAAAGTAATAGAAATATCGTCGATTACACCACCAAAGGTAGTCCAAATCCAAATTAACCTTAGATACCGAGGTATTTAGCAAAACAGGAGCATTCCTATGATTTAGTTTCGCGAAATTCGGCCGACAAATCGTCGAGCTACCGAACTAAGGTAAGTAGATTTGCTCCAAATTAGAGTCAATGTGCTCCTAGCCTTAAAGTGAATACTTCTCCCTTCTGGACTTTCGAAAATAGCAAGTTTTTTGACCGTTTTCGATAAGCCTAAGTTTAGCTATAAATATATCGCAAGTGACGTTTTCTTCCAGAATATTGATGTATTTAGTACTAATTGACGTGTATGTGAATGCAGTTGGGAGAAATAGCAGGAGTACTGACCGAGCTTCGTCCGAAAGTCGGATAACCCGAGGTAAAGGTATGTAAAGCCTGTTCTTTCGGCAAGTTAGTAGCTTTGTGGGGCCTTGTGAGACATAGTAGACCTCGTAATAGAACTCCCTGAGTGGAATGTTGAGTATTGTGCAAGTCTGGCAAGTCTGGTTTGCGTTGTTATATCGTACTTCCGAAAGTCAGTAAAGCATGCGCCAAATGGCGAGTTAGCATTCGTGCTTAGTATAGCCCAAGACGCGTTTAGCAAGCATGTTTTCTAATAAAAGTTATTAAAGTAAAATCGATAGACAAGATAGCATCCTCGGCGGCGTATTGAAGCCATTCAGACAGATGATATCTTGGCTACAGATTAGCCATACAGACAGATAGTATCTTGGCCATGTATTAGCCATGTAGTTAGATAAAGATTACAGATCTTAAGATAGGGGCAAGAAAGAATCGCATAATACGAAAGAGATCGTAATAAGAAATCAGAATTCATAGTATTTTCGCTAAACATGCTTCTAAATTGTGCTTATTGTTTGTTGAGACTTGGTTGTGTCGTGAGGCAATCTTTTGAGCGTCCTCGCCGCCCCTGGGGTTGGTAATCGTGTCGCCCACCGAGCCGGTGGGTTTACGTCACTCCAAGGAGTGGCATGCCATCCTCAGCTTGGACGAAGATGGGATGAAGCTTCCCCATATCAAGTTGATCACGACATTATAGCCGCAGCCCTGTTGTGCGCCAGCGCCCAGGAGCAGGTACAGACGGTTACAGTTGGCAGATATGGCACAGGAGTCCTTCTGACTCATAATCATTATTTATATCGGAGGCTATGGCCCGAGACTGAGACAGGGGGCCTGTGAGAGGTGCTCATAGTTAGTAGATGAGTGGAGTGACTTATTTTTGGCTGGCTTTGACCCGGGTAGGCATAGATTGTTTGCTTTCTTGGAGCCATCCGCTAAGGGGGTTGGTATTGGCTCTTGCTTTCTATATATATATGTATTTATGTGCTATATACTTGCTAATAGACAGCAGGCCAACGCGTTTACAGGTATGCCACTGCCTTATCGCATGTAAAGGTTTGATTCAAACTATATCGCTCTTCGATTCAGTTATCTCCTCGCTATGCATTTGCTTAGTTATGTTATCCGTATTCAATTGTATTTAGTTGTATTAAGCAGCTTTGCATACTCGCACCGCAGTACCGACGCCATTGGGGCGATGCACACTGTTCGTAGGTATCACTGGCAGACGAGGAGGCGATCCTCGTGATTTCGCCTACTTATAGAGTCATCAGCCCTCCGTCATCCCGAGCTTTATTTTCGTGAGGTTTGAAGTTCATTTCCCATTTTGTTGTATAGTATGGGCAGGCTCAAGGCCCTGCTCCGATCATTTTTATCAGCACTATAGAGGCTTGCAGATTGTATATATTTATCTCGTGGTCGCTGAGCCGGTCGTGTGAGGCCGTTCATTGTGTTCGCTTGTTTAGTATTCTTGTTTATCTGGCCGTGTGGGCCATAGTTTGATAGGTAGTGGTGACCTTGCCGGTCAGAAAGATCCTCAAGCATTTATGTTGAGTTTCGTATGACTAGACAAAGCATGGTGGCCTTGTCGGCCCGCATAGGTTCCCGTTTTTAAGTATGTCTCTCGGTTAGCTGCTATTACATATGCAAGTGGCCAGGCCCAGCTTCGGCCTGAGCTGTGTTTACAAATGCTATATAGCCCATTGCTCTTAAATCGAAATAGGGCTAGCCAGCACCGCACGTGTCTAAAGCACTCGCCGCAGTCTAGGTCCTTCTAGGGAACCAGGTGCTGGGCCATACTCCCCTGCGGGGCGTGACAAACTTGGTATCAGAGCAGGTCGTCTCCCCAGGGAGTCTGCACAAAGCAGTCAAGTCTTGTCTATGGATGTTGTGCACCACATTCAATAGGCAAGAGGCTGCAAGACATGATATGAAGGTTACTTTTTCTTCTCATTGGCCGTATATAGAGCGTACAAAGAGTAGGGTTGAGTCTCAAACTTATTATATTCTTTGTCTTTAGATAAGAATGGCAGACTAGTGACACTTTGCCACAGGCAGAAGATTAGACACAAGAGCAGAGAATGCACTAGCAGGATGCCTCAGTTTCACTACGCCAAACATCCGAGGCGATATAGAGGCTTCATCAAAGCCTCTCTCAGCCAGCCCCCCTCACATCGTAGAGCCATTGGGTACGACACCGCCTCCACAGCTCCCGTACCTTCGCCATCAGACCAGGAAGTTCGTAGTGCTGTGGTTATGTTGGCACAAAATGATGCATACACAACGCCGCCTCGTTGCCACCAGAAAGTGTGCCAGAGCCGTTAGGTGAATCAGAATCTGTGGTCGTGGAGTTTTTGGCACCGGGTCCCCCACACAGTTCACAGGGTAGGATTAGGCAGAGGACCCCCAGGACTTTTTAGATCAGATGCAGAGAATTTTTCAGGTTATGCATGTGACCCTACAGAACTCGCTTTCTGAGCTGCGTTGTTTGAAGCTACTTGACATAGCCGTATTATGGTACGAGAGTTGGGAAAGGTCTCGAGGGAGAGATGTTGCCCTGCCGACTCCTGACCAGCCTTCCTGGAGGCCTTCTTGGATCGTTACTTGCCACGGAAATCCGCAGGCCCGGATGGATCAGTTTCTTGCATTTGGAGCAAGGGGCGAAATGACGAGAATTGCCTTACAGTTTGACTCTTAGCCCGCTATGCTCTAGCTTTTGTTGATACTATGCCGTCCGTAGATCAAGCTGTGTTTGATGGTGGACCGAACCTAGAAGACAGTGAGGCATGCATGAAGGATACGTTACGAGAGGATATGGATATTGCCCGAGTACAGCCTTGCTCGCACTATTGAGGCCTTAGGCACGGGGCGACAGAGTAGTAGACAAGACAAATCAAGAACAAAGATCAGCAGACAAATCACGATATGCGTGAGAGAGTTTCGTGAGAGGACCTGTGCCCCGATTGTCGATTGCACTCTAGACCTCCACCTCCACCAGCAGCAGCAGCGAGGTAGATTTGCTCATCGAGGCGCTAGAGTCTAGTGGAAGTTCTCGAACAGTAGATTCCCCGCAAGAGAGAAGGGGAGAGCAGAGCACGTTCACACCCTCACCCCGCCCTAATTGCAACCGACCTCACCGGAGGCTTGTAGATATGGCTTCAGTGGGTGTTATATTTGCGGCGTGAAAGGGCACCGGATGAGAGATTGTCCGCCGGGGCAAGAGAGCGAGATAATCGATAGGATCCGCAGGGCCACGAGCCCAAAGAGAGCCCTGGGCATGAGGCCTCAGCTCGCAGTGAGGCCGAGGTAGAGCAGGAGCCTCCCGGGCCAGTACGGGCTCAAACCGTACGTATGCACTACCAGGGGAGACACAGGACTCGAGGTGCCCCGTGATGTAGTAATAGGTATGATGACTATCTGTTCATGCACTGCTTATGTGCCGATTGATCAAGGATCCACTCTCTGAACATATATTACCCCATTTGTGGCACGAAAGTTTAACGTCATTACCGCAGTTATTACAAGAAACTCTTTTCAGTATCCACACCCGTCGGTGACTCTATTATAGCTAGCAGAATTTATCGAGGGTGTACAGTAGAGGTTGCTGATCGCCAGACTATAGTAGACCTGGTAGAGCTAGAAATGATTGACTTCGATGCCATAATGGGTGCGGATTGGTTAGTGCCGTGCTATGCCAATGTAGAATGTTGACCAAGACGGTCCGATTCCAGCCTTCCAGGGGAAGCAGTGCGATAGTGGAAAGGCAGCACAGTTACGCCAAAAAGGCAGGCTTATTTCCTACCTTCAAGCGAGGAAATTGATAACTAAGGGATGTTTTTACCACCTAGTCGTGGTTCAGATGTTCGGGGTAGAGTCTCCGACACTCCAGCCTCAAGTTTCTGGTGAACGACCTCGATGGCCTGATGAGTTACCCGGTATTCTCGGAAATAAATTTTGCTATCGACTTGCTACTGTGCACTCACCCCATATCAATTCCTCCCTATCATATGTACTCCCGCACTCAGAGAGTTAAAGGAGCAACTTGAAAGATTTGTTAGATAAAGGTTTCAACAGGCCCAACATCTCTCAATGGGGTGCTCTAGTATTGTTCGTGTGGAAGAAAGATGGCTCACCCGTATGTAGATAGATTATCGGCAACTGAATAAAGTTACAATAAAGAATAAGTATCCGCTTCCCAGAATAGATTATTTGTTTGATCACATAGGGGTCGACATTTCTCCAAGATTGATCATGGGCCCGGATATCATCGTGTTCGGGTACGTGAAAGAGACATTCCAAAACGGCTGCTCAGACCCGATAAGCACTTTGAATTCCTAGTTATGTCCTTTGGGTTGACGAATGCCCCAGCAATATTTAAGGACCTGATGAATAGTATTTTCGCACCATACCCGGACCTGTTCGTGATAGTGTTTATCGATGATATTCGTGTACTCATCGGCGCGCATCACCGTGCTCATTTATGTGACGCGTCTGCATTCTAAGGACTGCCGGCTATATGCTAAGTTCTCCAAGTGTGAATTCTGGCTGAACTCAGTAGCCTTCTTGGGGCATATTGTGTCGGATGCTGGTATATTGTGTTGACACGTAGAAATAAAAGCAAGCCAAACATGGCCAAGCCTACCACTGACCGAAGTCCGCAGCTTCGGGGTTGGGGTGGGATATTACAGAGATTTGTTGAAGGGTTCTCTTCTATAGCAGCACTCGAATTAAGCTGACGAAAGCAGCAAAGTTTCAAAGGGATTTGTAGGCATGCGAGCGAGCTTCCAGAATTGAAAGACAGATTAACCTCCGCCCAATAGTAGCATTGCCGGAAGGTACATAAAGGTTATACAGTTGTATTGCGACGCATCAGGCGTTGGGTTGGGTTGTGTGTTGATGCAGCACAATAAGGTGATTGCATATGCTTCCGTGACAGCTGAGGAAACACGAAAAGAACTACTCCTACCCACGACCTGAGTTAGTTTCAGTGATCCACGCCTTAAAGATATGACGTGGATGTTTCAGCGTATCATAAGAGCCCGCGCATATCTTCACCCATATGGAGTTGAATCGATTGTCGTCAGTTGGAGTTATTACAGGATTATGACGTGGATATTCTGTATCATCCGGGAAAAGCCAATGTTGTGCAGATGCTCTCGCCCGTAAGTCAATGGGAAGTTTGGCATATTTGCAACCCGAGCAAAGGGAGTTGGTCGCAGATACATCAATTAGACAGCCTAGCCATTCGTGTAGCAGAAACAGAGGACAATAGAGCGGTAATTCAGAACACCGCCGTGTAATCACTAGTTGCGGAGTTAAAGAACGGCAATATGAAGATCCTAACTCCGGTCTAGCTTACGACAAAGATTCGCAGGAAAGCACCGCATTTCCAGATAAACAGAGGGACGGAGTGCTGCGTTGTAAAGGCCGCTTCTGTGTTCCGATATTTCAGGGGCTCCGCCATCAGATTATGAATGAGGTACACATGCCTGCTATTCTCTTCACCCCAAATACGATGAAATGTACCATGATATCAAAGAGAACTACCGTGGCCTGTATGAAAAGAGAAATTGCCGAATTTAGCCAATGTCCTAACTGCCAACAGGTGAAAGCGGAACACCAGAAACCAGGCGGGTTAAGTCAGGACATAGTTGTGCCTCTCTGGGAAACGGAAGCAGTGAATATGGATTTTGTGGTGTGATTACCTGCATGCATAGACACGATTCTATATGGGTGATAGTAGACAAACTGACAAGCAAAATCATATCATTTCCTACCAGTGAAAACTACCTTCTTGGCAAAAGATTATGCCGAATTGTATATCAGAGAAATAGTCAGATTACACGGAGTGCCGCATCTATTATCTTTGGCAGAGGAGCACAGTTTACGCCTAGATTTTGGCTGTCATTTCAGAGGTCCGGCAATAATGCATTAATTTGAGCACAGCATTCCACCCTCGTACATGGGCAGGCCGACGTTATTCATTCAGACGCTCGAGGACATGTTACGAGCGTGTGTGCTAGATTTTTGAGGTAGCTGAGCATTTGCCGTTAATTGGAGTTTTCTTAGCAATAACAAATATCACTGCCTATCCGTGATGGCACCTCCTTTCGAGGCATTATACTATTAATATGTAGATCTCCCGCTGGCTGGTTTGAAGTAGGAGAATTAGCGTTGATTGGGCCAGACATTATTCAACAGTCAGAGGAGAAGGTAAAGCTATGAGAGAACGCTACTGACTGCACAGCCGCCGTGGTCGTATGCAGATGCAACAAGCAGAGACCTGGAATTTGATGTAAATGAATGGGTATTTCGAAAGTATCACCGATGAAAGGAGTGATGAGATTTGGCAAGAAAGGTAAGCTCGGTCCAAGATTTGTTGGGCCGTATCAGATCTGCTGAAAGATAGGCCGAGTGGCATATGAGTTGAACTTGCTCAAAATTAGAATCCGTTCATCCGATCTTTCATGTATCTATGCCGAGGAAATGCATAGGAGACCCATCCAGAGTGGGTCCACCAGATATCTAGGTCACAAAAGAGATGGCCTACGAAGAGGTTCCAGTAGCTATCTTAGACAGACAAGAGATCAAGCAGCATTGAGAACCAAAGATGCTGCGGTCTGGGAGAAGACTTGGGAGGCGGAGGAAGATATGAAAACCGTGATACCCTCATTTATTTCAAGTCTAGTCAGGCAACGTATGTTAGTATTGTTCTCTTATGCAGTGCCTTATGGTTTATATATGTAAGTGAAATGATCGATCTTAGTTTGTCGGGTGAATACTATAGTATTGTGTGGAGTACCTGCATTGACTTTTCTGCATTTTTAGGTTGTTGATGAATTATATTGATAGGAAACTCACTAAATTTTCCTAAAAAAGTTGAGTTAGTTGAGAAGTCCTCTAGATAGCAAGCCATTCGAGGTAGAATGTTCTTAAGGGGGAGGGAGAATGTTACACTCCGTAAAATTCCTGATACATAGATGGCCTATTAGAGTGTTGGAGTTAAGAGATGTGAAAGCCATACATGCTAGGAAAAGGCCCGGGAAAGGATTGGACGAGAAACCCGTGGAACCATCGTGTAAGGAGCCGGGCAGCCTCAAGGATGGCGCGTGTCACGGAGGTGGGGCCTCCGTGTTGGCCTGCAGGCACGCTGGGCCTGTCCAGCCCAAGTATATAAGCCCCACTTCAGTTTTAATTCATTAAAACATTATAATTTTAAACCGAGAGAACAGAGGAAACACGCAAAAGTAATAGAAATATCGCCGATTATGCCAAAGGTAGTCCAAATCCAAATTAACCTCGCATACCGAGGTATTTAGAAGTAGGGAGCATTCCTACGGATTTAGTTTCTGAAATTTGGCCAATAAACTGCCGAGCCAATGGACTAAGGTAAGTAGATTTTCTCCAAATTATGTCAATGTGCTCCTAGCCTTAAAGTGAATATTCTCCCTTCGACTTTCGAGAAATTGCAAGTTTTCTGATCATTTTTCGATAAGCCTAAGTTTAGGCTATGAAATATATCGAAAAGTGACGTTTCCAGAATATTGATGTATTTAGTACTAATTGACGTGTATGAATGCAGTTGGGAGAAATAGCAGAGTACCGACCGAGCTTCTCGTCTCGATAGCCTGAGCAACCGAGGTTAAGGTATGTGAAGCCGCTTCGGCAAGTTAGTAGCTTTAGCCTTGTATATCATAGTAGACTCCGGGCATTAGAATTCCCGGAGTGGAATGTTGAGTATTGTGCAAGTTCAGTAAGCCTGGTTTGCGTTGTTATATCGTACTTGGTCCGAAAGTCAAGAGCATGCGCCAAATGGCGAGTTAGCATTCCAGGCTCGCATAGCCCAAGATGCTGCTTAGCAAGCATGTTTTCGTAATAAAAGTTATTAAAGTAAAATCAGATAGACAGATAGCATCCTGGCTACGACAGCTATTCGGGACAGATTATATCTTGGCTACAGACAGAAGAAGTACAGAGCGTATAGTATCTTGGCCACGTATTAGCCATGCAGTTAGATAAAGATTACAAAGACGTATAGCAAGAAAGAATCGCATAAATATGTAAAAGAGATCAGAATAAGAAATCAGAATTCATATAGTATTTTCAGTTTAAACATGCTTCTAAATTGTGCTTATTGTTTGTTGAGACTTGGTTGTGTCGCAGGGCACCCCTTTTGAGCGTCCTCGCCGCCTCGGTTGGTAATCGTGTCGCCCAATCGAGCGGGTGGGTTTACGTCACCCAAGGGAGTGTCATGTCGTCCCCAGTTTGGACGAAGATGGGATAAAGCTTTCCCCATATGAGGCTGATCAACATTATTATACAGAAAGGCCTGTGGTGCGCTAGCGCCTAGGAGCAGCATGCGGCATTTCGCTACGTTTATAGATACAAGACAGAGTCTCAGACCGAGACACGGTTATTTATATTGGAGGCTATGGCCCGAGCCGGAGACCCCGGGGGCCGGCGAGGTGCTCGTAGTTAGCAGATCGGTGGAGTGACTTATTTTTGGCTGGTTTTGACCCGGGTAGGGGTATATAGATTGTTTGCTTGGCGCCATCCGGCTTATGGGGGTTGTTATTGGCTCTTTTCTTGCTATATATATGTATTACGTGCTATATATTAGCAAGTAGACAACAGTCAAGGAATTTGCTGTGCACGCTCCTGCCCTATCAGTACAGAAAGGTTTTCATCCAGCTTATATCAGTTCTTCAGATTCAGTTATCTCCTCGCTATGCAGAATTGCTAGTTATGTTATCTCGTATTCGCCAGATTCGCTGTTTTGGCATACTCAAGACTGCTGGCACTGACGCCCATTGGGGCGCTGGGGACATTTGCCCGGCAGTACTCATAGACGAGGAGGCGATCCCTCATGATTCCAGCCAACTATAGAGTCATCAGCTCCTGTCATCCGGAGCTTGATTTTCAGAGGTTTAGTTCATTTCATTTTGTTGTATAGTATGGGTAGGTCGGCGCCCGTTCCGATCATTTTTATCAAGACTTAGAGGCTTGCGCATTGTATATATTTATCAATCTGTGGTCAGTTGAGCCGGTCGTGTGAGGCCGTGCATTGTGTTCAGTTGTTTAGTATTCTTGTTTATGTTGGCCGTGTGGGGCCATTGTTTGATAGTAGTGGTGACGCTGCCGGTCACGTAGTTATTCAACATTCTCTATGTTGAGTTTTAGATGACTAGACAAAGATGGTAGCCTTGTTGGCCCGCATAGGTTCCCCTCGTTTTGAGTATGTCTCTCGGTTAGCCGGTATTACATATGCAGGTGGCTATAGGCCCAGTCGGCCGGGAGGCTGTGCTACAACCGTTATATAGCCCATTGTTTTAAATCAAAATAGGGCCAGCTGTGCACTGCATATGTCTAGGCTTACCAGTCAACAAACCAGAGGTCCTTTCTAGGGCACTGTGTGCGCCATACCCCCAAGACAAAGGGCGTGACATAGCCAATATCTTATTACGAGTAATCTGACAACTTCAGGAGAAAAGGAGGCATTTACCTATTACAGACATGGTGCGATTTGATTCTTTTTTTTTATTTCATAACTTCATTGATTTCTCTCGCCCAAGGAGGAGAAAACACGTGATTCGAGAAAATTTGTGAAAAAAAAATCTACGCTTTTTGAAGGTGAAGTTTGGAAATAGAACAATTCCTTCGGTCGTGTATCCCCGATTAATGCAACCACAGATGCTATGTTTCAATTCTCTATTCTAGTATTAAGTGAAAGGTTACGCCAAGAGGTTCTGTATTACGGGTCAATCCTACTCTACTAGCCCTAATAGGCAGCATAGGGGAAGAAGCGCCACACCTAGGAATCAACAACACTAAAACTTTGTTCTAAGTCAGCCCTTTCCTTAGCGGGGCTTGGGACTAAAAGAATGGTTGGGACAACAAACTTCCATCTTGTTCGTCCTTGATACCCGTATAACCATCGAAGGCTATTTAACCGACTAATTCCTGGAAATTAGAGGTGTTAAAAACAAAAAATTGTTGGAGTTATCTTATCATTTCTAACTAGTCCCACCAAAGCTTGGATGCTAAGAACGAATCTCTTACAGAAGGTTGGCTAGAGATTTCTTGTAAAAACACTAGCCCCGCGAGTTCATAATTCTATTTTCATCGTTGAATCTTTTTGATTCTTTATATTATTCTCATTATTCACATAAGGGAGAGCCAGATGAGGTGAAAATCTCATGCATTGCTCTCCGGGAACGGAGATTCTTCAATTGAATGACGACCGTAACCGGTGTCGGCTCAATCCGAAGAGAAATTACGCTTTTAACTTTGCAGAATTATTATGAAGGTATGCGACTATAAATTCATCCCTATGATCAAGTTATACTTTATAATATAGGTCTCATCACCACAAGTAATGGCGAACATACGAAAGCTTTGGAATACACTTCGAGCACTAGAACGAAACCCATTCTTACCACAAGCTTTTAATAATACGGTCGTGATCCGTCATTATGCGACTATCTCCACTATAAAAGAAAAAGAAAATCTAGTAAAGTAACTACTAGAACCAAATAGGCTTTTCTACATATGCATCGCCTAAAACAACGATTTTATCGTACCGTAGCAAAGAAAGAAACTTCATAAAAGGCAAAATAGGAAAAAATAAAAATGCCTAGCAACTTTTCTATGGATAGGATATAAGGCTTTAATTGATAGAGACAAGAGGAAGCAGTAAAGATCAATTAGCGAGGTTTTGGGCCGTATTAGCAATAATAACTGCGTACTTATCTCATCATGTGAGATAAAAATTAGGAATTAACTTAGGTAATAGAGTCGATCCACTAAAATCTTGAGCAAATGGTGGGGTAGGATCGTATCCCAAAGATAGTAGTATTTTCTTTCTTATGAAAGAAAGTCTTTTCAAAGATTCTATATAAAATTTATCTATGAAACCGAGATAGTTACCTTCATAAAATTCTAACACCAGTAGAAATGCCTATGCTTTATTCTTCAAGGTGGGAAAAAGATAAAACTAATTAAACGATTATTCATCCAAATTTCACTACTTGAAACTCATGTAATTAACCTATTTTTCTTTGGTGAACCCTAAAACCCGGAGGAATCCATGTGATCTTATTAGATTTTTATTAGATACGGTATAGACCAAATGGGACACCAAAATAATTAACTGTTGAGCCGTATGAGGTAAGAAATTCTCAAGTAAGGGTTCTAAGGGAAGGAATTGAACTACCTATTCGCGGCCTAGGAGAACAAGCCATTCACCGTGGAGATTCTGGAATTGCAGAGGCTTGGTTCGATCAAGCCGCTGAGTATTGGAAATAGGCTATAGCGCTTACTCCCGGTAATTATATTGAAGCGCATAATTGGTTGAAGATCACGAGACGTTTCGAATAAAAGAAGACCCCGTTTATTTATTAATTAAATAAATATTGATATATTGGCAAAGATTCCTAGTAACTCCCTTCCCGCATGCCACAAATGACCTACGAAGAAGAAGAATCCTAGAACAAAAATGAGGTAGCTAACCAACTCTAGGAGAGACATAATTGATCGCATTGATCTCAGAGTTACAATTACCCACTTGAATTTAAAGAACCTAAAGGAGCATGAGTCATATATTCATGTGAACGCCGTTCCGCCAAGGTTGTACGTCTTTTTTCAACCTATTCAAGTCTAACCCATTTGGACCCCTTAGAGGCTCTAACCATGGAGCACGCAGATCCCAAAAACGAATAGTTTCTCCTCCAAAAATGACTTCTCTGGTCGGGGGAACGACAGATGGCTTACCTAAACCAAAAGAGATTTTAGTTTTATCCCACGTTAGCCCCAAGACGTTGGTCTCTAACTAGAAAAGTAAATGCTTGAGCTTTAGAAGCTTCTGGTCCAAATAGGTCCGTGAAATTCACCCAGGATAAGCGGTATTATTGAACCAGACAAAACAACAAGGAATGAAAACAAAGACGGCTAAAGCCCTTAAACTATAAGATAAGTAAGCCTCTCCAAACCATAAAAGTGCGCGTCGAGCCCATACGAAGGGTTTGGTTAAGATATGCCAGATTCCACCAAGTATACAAATGGAACCTAACCATACATGTCCTCCTATTATATCTTCTAAATCGTCCACACTAACAATCCATCCTTCCTCCAAAAGGGATTTTAGTAAATAACCAAAATGATACTCGGGCTAAGGGTTGTTGGTAATTTTTCTTACATCTCCCCCTCCCCGAGCCCAGGTATCATATACGCCCCAAAAGTAAAGAGCCTTAAATACTAGAAGAAAAACACATATACCTAACAAGCATTAAGTGAATACCTAAAATTTTGGTCATTTTATTTCGATCTTTCAATGACATAACCAAAGAAGGGAAAAGATTCTTCAAGTGTCTCAGTCCCGTATGCATGATAATGTCGCCAAGCCCAATACTGCCGAAGAAATTAAATGAAGTACCCCAGATACAAAGAGTATGGAAAGGTGTCTATAACTTCTCCCCCTGTAGCCTACCCCCCAACCTAGAGAAGCTAGGTGGGGAAGTAAAATCAACTCTTGTTCATACATAGGCTTCTCTGCATGAAATGGGCCACTTCAAATAGGTTCATTCCTCCGGCCCAGAATACGATTAATACAACATGGCCCTAGTAGTTTACCGGATAAATTGATAAGTCGGGCATTTCTCGGCTCACCAAGCGAAACCAGTGGTTTCTTGGTCACGACCGCCCAAGGCTACAGCTCCATTAAAGAGCGGCTTCCACGTGGTAGAACCTCCTCGGTGAATATAAGGTTTTCATGACGCTCATCTTGAGCAGCCATCCAAGCGCGAATACCTATGTTTAAGAGAATATTTTTGGTGTAGAAAGTCTCAAATTCAGGATCTTCCGCTGAAATCACCCTTGAGAAACAAAGTCATAGGCACGTAGGTTCGTGGCTAGACCGACTACTCCAAGAGCACTCGCCCATAAACCGGTTACCGGTACAAATAACATAAAGAAATGTAACCACCGTTTATTGGAAAGAAACCTCAAAGATTGGGACCAAAAGTGGTTAGCAGTGACCATTGAATAAGTTTCTTTGGCTTGAGTTGGGTTAAAAGCACTTAATGTATTTGCACTATCACCATCTTCAACAATGTATTACAGAGCACCATGAATGGTGCATAGCAAAGCAGCGCCCAATACACCGGCAACTCTATCATATGAAACAGGTTCAAAGTCCAATTATGAAACCCTTTAAAAAAATAGATGAATTGAAATATAGCTGCTACACCAAAACTAGGTGCAAAGAACCAAATCCGTATCGACCTAGTGGATAACCGAAATACGTAAAACAAAACAACAATTGGACCAGAATGAGATTGCACTATAAGGTCTCACTGAAACAGATCGAGCAAGCTCGAATTGACATAACATGAAACTCATTAGGACAAAAGCTCCATGGAGAGCAACAAAGTCCACAGACCCCCAATTGACACCAACGAGTAAAAATCTCCTTGTGCTTCACACAGACCTCAAAGTAACAACAACGAATGTTGCTAAACTATTAGCAGGAGTAGAAATGGCAGAAGTTAAGAAATTCAAAAGCTTTCCAAATAAGAACTGGCCAACCCATGGGTATACCATGAAGTTACAAAGGTTGTACCTGTGGAACCAACCGCCTACAACAACAGGCACAAGGAAAGAGCAATAGACCCACTGTACTTACAAAACGGTAAACGGTTCCTCCGGCAACTATCATCCATAATATAAAATAAATCATTTTCTTATTTGGTAAACTTACCAATGGCTATAGTCATAGTGATCCTCCTATTCAACTACTTCACTCATTTTCGAGACTCATATCTTTTCGCGTCCGAAGATTCGATCATTTTTGTATGATTTCTCTTGCAATCGCCTCTTTCCAATGGGTTTCAAAGATAAAATCCTTATTGATTAGCCCATAAACTGACCTAGTAAATCCATGAACTCCATTGGATTATTCCTCTAACTACATGTGAACCATGAATTGTCTTACTAAGATAATTCAATCGATCCCTTGTTTTGAAAGAACTGTTCAAGGACCAAACGGTCCCTTTCCTTCATACTTCTTATAAATAAATCTAAAACCCAGAGATATTCTTCCGGGATCAAAGGAAAAGACAGTTCTATCGAATATTTATATTTTAGATTCTTTTATCTCTATAGAAAGAGATAATCTACTATTTTTCCTTTTAGAAAATCTAAAATTCAATAAAATAAATAAATAGGAGACTGAAAATGAAAGTTTTTCTTGGATCTATTCTTCATCACACTGTTGAACAAAACAAAATACCGGATGCAACGATATTGAAATATTTGGTACATGAAGAAATGATATGATAGATATACATCGAAATCTACAATCTACTTAATATAATATAGATAGAAATTAATATATAATATATGAAATTAATCTTTGATCTCAAATCGAAGAAAGATAATAAATGGCTCTTATGGTGTGACTTGAAGAAAGGTTTCTCTATAGAGGAAAGAATACCACTTATTCCTATAATTTTCCTATATGTCTAGTAACAAGAAGATTTTTAATCGAAAATATCGACAAATTCTTGTGGAGTCCAAAACAAAAATGAAATAAAAATCAACCGCCCCAATTTCATCTCTATCGAATTTTAATATCAGAATATGGATATAGTCATGATTCAATAGGTCAGGCCCACTTACTTTTTTTCTTTTATTGATTTCTAACCTTTCGAATGGATTTGGTTGGTATAATGGAAAATAGGAATATTCTGTGATTCAAGAAGTGACTTTTCATTATTCATAAATTCATAATAATGAAAATTGACTACACAAATGTTCAACTTTCTAACTAAGTATAATCATAATGTATTATCCAAGCTAGTTACTTTTTTTATTACAAATAAAAAATACAATTTCACTCAAATATGAATACAAATATGAATACTAGATTGGAGTTTTACAAAGCCCCTTATCGGATTTGAATCTATGGCTTACGCCTTACCATGGCGTTACACTACCACCGAGTTGTAAAGGGCCTTTTTTATTTAATTCCTGAATTATTCACTATGTGGATAAAACATCTATATGTACATATATTATAAACATAAGTGTATATGCATAAATACGTGCAAGAGATACATAGTGTAGTGACTCATTGTTGAATAATAAAATGAATTTACCTAGTAAGTCTAGAGAAAATGTAATGAATTGTTTGAAGACCGACTCAATTGCTTTTTTTTCTTTTAGTGAATTGATCCCACCGTAACAAAATTCACTCTGATTGATACATTTACATACACCTAGCACCAACATAAAATTAAAGATATTTCATCGAATCATAGAATGAAGAGATTCTATTTGTCTACCGAACTAAATTCTTGAGAAAAAAAGAATTTGCTACTTAATCCCGCTTACTAGATTTCTCGTTTGTTAATTTCCTCGTCTTGGTGAGAGGGAGATAAGGATATCTAGTCTTAACAATGAATCAAATAAAAAAGAAATCGAATTTCACACCTTTTTCCTTTTCCGACTGACCAATCATTCCCCGAAAAACTTACTTCTTCCTTATTATTTCGATTTTTTGTATTTATTACATTTTTTATTTACAAATTTCTAAAATAAAAAGAAAACTTCTAAATAAAATTTGAAATAATCGAAATAAATTCAATTGAAATAATTTTAAAAAAAAAAAAATACTACTACTAGATTTCTAATGGCGATTCTAATGAATAATTCATCAATGACGAATAAAAAATAATTTTATGCAAGTCTGAAAGGGGAAAAGATCCCTCGGATAGAATCATTCAATTATATTAACAATTTCAAAAACCCATCATACTATGATCATAGTATGATGGCCGTTGGTCGCTGTGGCCCCATCGTCTAGTGGTTTAGGACATCTCTTTCCGCTGAGGCAGCGGATTCGAATTTCTGGGGGTAGGGTACTACGAAAGCAAGTTGATCATGGATTACCAATAAGTCTAAAATTGATTCTTCCCCGGTCGATGCCCGAGCTGTTAACGGGACGGACTGTAAATTCGTTGGCAATATGTCTACGCTGGTTCAAATCCAGCTCGGCCCAATACCCGCCAATCCGCCATGAGATGATATAAACCCCTTTGTACTCGAAATACCCGATCCGAGATAAAAAGAATCAAATTTTCTCTGCTAGATCCCGTATTTCCATGGGATTGTAGTTCAATTGGTAAGAGCACTGCCCTATCAAGGTGGAAGGTGGGTTTGAGCCCCGTCAATCCCAACGGATCCACAAATATATCAATAAATCTCTCTCCCTTTTTATGAAGCGATTCCGTAATTTCATTGTCAAAGCAAAGGGGAAATTTTTTTGTATTTCTTTTTATTTTCCTTGGTTGAGAAAGACATATGCGGTTGGATTAGTACAATTATTGGTAGCATTATAGTCAGTATTCTAAGAAATGCTGGCTTTTTTCGATTGTCCCTGATGCATGTAATATAATCGAGTACTATACCTTTTTGAGGTGTGCATACACAAAGGGAATTCCTTTCTTGTCCAATACAAAATTACATATAAGAAAATACTTCCAGAAAAACAAAAAAAACAATTATTTTTTTGGCTACGAATTTATGGAACCTCACTTACTAGTTTGAAGGGGAAAATGGATTTCAGGCAAATTGCACACTCAGCTTTTGGTATAGGTGTCCGGGGATAATAATCTACGAAGAAATGAGGGGGAAGGACAATCAACCAAAGATCCTACTCCTCTAGAAAGGAATGACTCATTTTTCCGATTTTTAATTTTGTTTTAAGGCCCCATCACGAAAGAACAAATCGGAGAATAAACTGACTTATAGAATATTCCTTTATACGATCTCATCTTTATCACAATTCTTTTGTCTTCCAAGTAAAAAGGGTTTAGAACGAAACTCTTTTCTTTTTCATTTAGCTTTTATTGTTTGTTTGGGTTTGTAACTATGTGACCACTGGAAGTGGAAGAGCTATTTGATGAGACTTCATTAGATAATTGTACAAGAAGGAACTAGATAGATTAGAGAGAAAAAAAGAACAGATGGATAAAAATGATAATGATAAATAAATAAAGGAATTTTGGATTCTGTCAGGAATCCGAGTTTGGGGCGGTATGGATAAAAAGAACTTCCTATGTTGTATTATTCAATTCTCAATGATGAATTGATTTCGATAGTTTAGATATTGTTGGTTCATGAATTGATTCGAATTCAAGATCATCGAGAGGTAATATTCATTCATTGAATTTACAGGCCAAAGATTTATCATCTCTATGGGATTAAATCCCGAGTTATTGCGAAGTAAAAACCGATGAGATTATGGAAGTAAATATTCTTGCATTTATTGCTACCGCACTATTTATTCTAGTTCCTACCGTTTCTACTTATCATTTAAGTAAAAATAGTCGCCTAAAAACTAAGACAATTAGTAACTAATTTGATTTAAACTTGACTGAGTATCTTGTGACAAAATCGAGGAATAAACATTCAATTTCATGTCTTAAATGAAATGAGTGGACTAGAATCGGCACTAATTCTTAAATAATAGTATGATAGAAAGATTCATCTATTTCTTTTTCTCATAAACTATTTATTAGTTAGATTGTAGTTATAAAGTTGGCCCTGGAATAAAATAAAGATAGAGGCTGCATTTGATATGGATCTATAGATCAATCTACAATATTATCTTGATATATGTGGAATATCAATTCCATATATGGATTTGCTAACATCCAATTCCATTTATTGCTATATCTATTTGTTCCGATCAATCCGAATTACTCTTATGTCTTATAGTTTGAATTACTATATTTTTATTTCCAACATGAATCTCGTATCTATTGAAAGAATCAAATCAATGAAGGAAAAGCGATAGATATAGGCATATTCAAAAATAACGTAGTAATTTTGTTTTTTTGAACATTCTAAGAAGTAATTGCGTAAACCATTGACGGTAGTTCCACGGGCATCGGCAAGAAGAGTAAAACCTCACTGAGCTTTAACGCTAATCACGATATGAAATAAGTCGATAAAGTATAAATCACCAAAATTCGAAAGCGGTAAATGCGCAATATGTGACTCACCTGACGATCTTATTCTGCATAGTATCTCGTTAGACAACCACTATGTTTATATCCTTTCTTTCTCATACAAACTGCGTATACACTTAACAAAACCACTTCTTCTTTGAACTGTAAGGAGAGAAACAAATAAAAAAAGGGTTCGGCCCTCCTCAGTATCACCTAGTAAGATAAGAGGCCGTTGATTGGAATATAAAATTTAGGAAGAATTAGGTTCGAATAAATTTTCTGGGATCTTCTTCCTTTCGAACTACAAATACGGGAATCGTTGAAATAGCTCTTTGATTGAAAGGGGATGATTCCTATAATACATTACTCCAGTAGAGTCCAATGGAATTTCTAAATGAAGATATTTTTATTTTGTTCAAAACGTGTTGCAGAACAATCTAGAAAGCAATTGTGATTGATACAGTTTGCTTCCTTAACTCAATTAGTAGGACCCCAGAGTCCACTCCTTCCCCACACTACGAGTGAAAGGGAAAAAGTAAAGACTACCATTAAAGCATCCCACTATATCCATATGAATTATGTCCCCTATCTCTATAAATATAAAGGAATTGCTCCATTATTCCTCACTAATAATAGTGGAATCAATGGCGTAGAGTCAAAAAGAATGAAGACTATTAATAAACCAATTCAATAAATTCGCTCATTTTAGAAGAAATTCCTATATAATTTCTAATCGGGAAAGATTAAACACAAGCAACATCTGCAGTAACATCTCAAGGGAATGTTACTAATGGGTAAGATACATTTTCACAAATAAACTGTCCAAGACTAATTATTATAGATGTCTCTTCACAATAATTGTGATGGAGAAAATACCAATTCAAATTGAATGGATTTAAAATAATGTTACGACATGGATCGGGATGATAAAATTTTTCATTTTCATCCATTAAATAATATTTAAATTTAATCACTTGAAAAGTCTGTTTTAAATTGTCAAGTTGCAAATAG
>JACEIK010001589.1:252904-269500 GCA_018107945.1 Datura stramonium | reverse complement strand
TACATACCTCGATCTCTGACTTCTTGGCTAACTGGCGTAACTTGGCCAGTATCCAGCTATTTCTCCCAACTGCATTCATAATTACAACAATTAGAACTAACTTCATCAATATTCTAGAAGAAAATATCACTTTAATGTATATATTTAGCCCAAACTTTGACTTATCGAAAAACGGTCGAAAACTCGCTATTTCTCGAAAGTCTAGAAGGGAGATATTCTTACTTTAGGCTAGGAGTATATTGACCCTAATTTGGAGCAATTCCACTTACCTTAGCTCGGTAGCACGACGATTCGCTAGCCGAATTTTACGAAATTAAGTCCGTAGGAATGCTCCTTGCTGCTTAATACCTCACTACCCACGTTTATTTCGAGTTTGGACCGCGTATATAGGTGTAATCGAAAGGAAAATGGAAGGTTTTGTTCGTGTTTCCCTCTCTATGGTTTGCCCTTTGTTTCTTACTGGAAATTATAAGAAATTTCATGAAATAAACAAAGTGGGGGTTTATATAGTGGGGCCTGGACAGGGCCTCCATGGCACGACGCCATCGTGGAGGCCCTCCCTCCGTGGCACGGCGCCATCGCGGAGGGGTTCTACCCCGGCTCCTCCCGCGATAGTTCGATGAGATGTTCGTCCAGTCTTCCCCCGACCTTTTTCTAGCATGTATGACATTCAAAAACTCTTAACCAACATGCGAATAGGCCATCTACATGTTGAGAATTTACGGGGTGTAACAATTTGCATGCAACATATGATAGTTATAATAATTCTTCTTTCCTACCATCATGATTATAACTTGTGTTCCACATATATAAAAGTATATTATAACATTTTTAGTTAATTACTTTCACATGAGTTTCTTTAATGTTTACTTTAATTGGTTGGTGAATTTGCTTTAAACGGTTATAATTTTTAATATTTCATGAGTTCACATGCTTTTATGAATTTGTATATTTCAGCATGTATTTTCTTTTCTACTCATGTTATCTTTTATTCATTTAAAATATTATTTACTAATTATTACAAATAAATAAAAATCATGAAATTAATTCAACTATTTTTTATTCAGTTTTTGTCACTATGTCGAATTTATCAGAGCTTGAATTCGTGGCACTTGGCATTTCTGAAAAGAACTATTTGTCATGGGTACTTAATGCTCAAATTCACCTTGCTGCTAAGGGTCTTGGTGACACTACAGTCGAAGGAAATGAGGCATCAAGTTAGGATAAAGCGAAAGTTATGAATTTCCTTCGCCATCATCTTGATGAAGGGTTAAAATATTAATATTTAACCCTGAAAATTTATTTGAATTATGAACTAGTTTGAAGGAACGATATAGCCACCTAAAGACTACGGTATTGCCAAGAGCTTGTTATGAGTAGATGCACTTACAACTTCAAGATTTAAAACCGTAATTGATTATAATTCTGTTGTATTCAGAAAAATTTCCCAATTGAAATTATGTGGAGAAACTATAAATGATGAGGACATGTTAGAAAAGACATTTACTACTTTCTATGCCTCAAATGTGATATTACAACAACAATACTGTGAAAAGGGTTTCCAGAAATATTCTAAGTTGATCTTATTCCTTTTGGTGGCTGAGTAACATAATGCCCTTTGAATGAAAAATCATGAAGCCCGTCTCTCTAGATATGCTCCATTCCCATAAGCGAATGTGGTAGCAAAAGATCAAAAGTCTGAAACCGACTGAATAATCGGGCCCGTATGAATGTATGTGGATGTGACAAAAGACGAAATAATAATCATCATAGTGATGGTCATAATAAACAAGAGAATAATAAGGGTTCTCAAAATAATCCTTCAAAAGGCAAAAGCAATATTTTTCATCGATGTGGCATGAAAGGGCATTGGGAACATAGTTGTCGTACGCCTGAATATTTTATCAAACATTATCAATCCTCCATAAAAAAAAGGATAACAAAGTGGGGGCTCACTCTACCTTTTAAAATGATGTTGAGTCGGGCCGTATGAATAATTATGAGAAAGTTAAGACAAATTTTGCCAATAAAGATGATGATTATGAAGGTCTTCCTAGTATAACTCATTTAGAAGTTGGTGACTTCTTTGAGGATTATGACTGAAGACTTTCTATTGGGAATGAACCATAATAGATGCTGTTTCATGAATTTCAACTAGTTTGTATTTTCTTCATGAAGCATATTATTCTGTTACTTTCTACATTTCTAGTATGATTCTTATAATATTCCATGTCATTACAAGCTTTCAAAATTTCTAATAAATAACTTCATGATTTATAAGGAATATGGATATTCCCCAGTCTTCAGTTGACCGCATAAATAAAGAGGAAGATATATGCCTTCTGGATATTTCTACAACGCATACCATATTAAAAGATAAGAGATATTTCTCTTACTTGATTATGAAGGAAGCTAATGTTATAATAATATCTGATAGTACTAAATTAATTGAGGGCTCTAGGAGAGCAACCTTATTACTACCTGGAGGAACTACATTGACTATCAATGATGCATTATATCATAGTAAGTGTCACGCCCCGCCTTGGGAGACATGACTGACACCTGGTGCCCTACTAGGACCTGGATTGCTGGCTAGCTGAGCGGTTACACCCCGTAAGATTTCCGACATTTAGATGGCCTATTCGCATGTTGGTTAAGCATATTTGGAAGCCATACGTGCTAGGAAAAGGCCCGGGAAAAGATCAGACGAAAATTCTGTCGAACCACCGCGAAAGGCGCCGGGGCAGAGCCCCTCCGCGATGGCGCCGTGTCACGGAGGCGGGGCCACTGCGTTGGCTCTGTGACACGTTGGGCCTGTCCAGGCCCAAGTATATAAAGCNCTTTATTTAATTAATACTTCAGTAACTAAAATAATATTAATAATACTCTAGTAGTAGTATATTGAGAAGAAAAAAAGAGGAACAAATGGTTTCTTGTTTTTCTAAAATGTCAAATGACTAATTGGACCCTAGGGGGTAGTGATTCGATAACAATATAATGGATCTTGTAAAAGTTTCGAGTTTGCCAGAAGAAAACATCCAGCCATTTTTATTTTTCTAAAGTTTTGTCGTATAAGTCATTTCTGGACAATATGGTTGTTAGCATTAATTGTTGAAGTATGATGCACTAGATATCACATACATTAAAGTAATATTTTAGCCATTCATGATTCAATAAGTAACTGAAAAGAGGAATATAACCCTCTCCGTAACAGAGGATCTTTTTTCCCCCATTAATTCCCTGAGTATCATACATTAAAGTAATATTTTAGCCATTCAGATTCAATAAGTAACTGAAAAGAGGAATATAACCCTCCGTAACAGAGATCTTTTTTCCCCATTAATTCCCTGAGTAGAATGCAGGGGCGGATCCACATGGGGCCTCGTATGGATGCTCCCTCGAGCATCTATTACTTCTGGTGTATGGTTATAAATATTTATATAAAATCTGAAAATTAAATAAATAATATAACAAGATCCATAGGCACAAATAAGTTTGGTGCTTTGTTTGAAAAAATAATTTAGCCATTTTAATCTCTTAAGATAGATTAAATCTTACAACTAACATTTTTATTTCATTTTTAGTCTCTTCTCTTCTCTCCTTTCCTTCTTTTTCTCTCTCCTCTTATTTGATTTCTTTGACTTTTTTCTTTTTATTCCTTTTTTACTCTAATCTACTACTCTATAACTTTTGAGTAATTTTTTCTTTCCTTTTGTTTTTTTTTTTTCCTTAGAATTACTATATTTATGATTGTGTCTCCATAAAAAAATTATTTATTATTTTTTTTAGATAAATCAAATTATATAATTTATGTTCAATTTAAATTGAATAGTTATTTTGCAATAAAATTGGTGTAAGCAATAATGTTATATCTATTTTTTTCATGATAGGAAAACATCGAAAATAATTATGTGTTTAAAGATATTTTTATTTTTTATTAATAAACAATGACAATAACATTTATTTTATTTATATTAAAATATTTTTAATGTCGCTTTAAAAAAGTTTGCACTTATACTTAAAATTCATTGCATTGTGCGTTATCAATCGTTATAGTTTTATATTTGATGATTCAAAATTTATATTTGTTGATATTTTAATAATTTTTTACTTATATTTTTATATTTTTTGTGATTAAAATGCATTATTCAATTGAACCCATTAATTATATACTACAATACACCACGTGCTCTAAATATGGGAAAGACTCATCGCTTTAAAATTCTAAATCCGTCACCGAAAATGATTTTAAAATTTTTTTAACATCGGATAAAATATCTTTAAAACAATATCCTAATACGGCTTAAAGCTTTATATTTTTCTCTATAAAGAATTATTTAAACAAAAACAATAATATAATTTGTTATAACAATTACTGATGTTGAGCTCATTTAACATGACAAAACCAATGGCAAACCAAACAGGATTTTTTTGTTTCACTGCGAGTAACAAACCCCATGAGGAAGTTATTGATTTGCTCTAATTTTAATTCTTAAGTGAAGGAAGCTAAATTCTCCGTTTTTTTATGAAGTTTATTTTCCATCGAATCAACACACAACTAGTTTACCTTTAATTTAAACATAACAATTATTAATTAGAAGTTTAAGATATCCAATAATGAAAGAGAAATAAGGAATACTTAAGATCGTTAATCTCTTAATAGTTGCACCAATATTAATTAATATTTCATTTATCTTAGTTTTTGTCATTTGTCAAGTACACAATATTCATCAACAATCGGTTCTGTTTTTGGTCCTACAAATTTATTTAATTGAGGTCTACTATAATATATAGAAAGGAGATAACCCATAGGGTTTTGTCTCTCATGAAAGTAATTTAAAGCCATGTCTTTAATTATTAGCCTCCTAATTTGTTACAATTAAATCAATCCCTATTATATTTTGCTTTCAGAACAAGTCTTTATCATCTATACATTTTCCATCCTCCTTAATCTTGTTCCTTAAAGAGCTATTTTGACAAAATTCAAGGTTATTGTCCATTTGATAACATTTTTTTCGCTCCAATTTATATGATATATTTTTCACATATGTGAAATTTTAATATTAAAAAAATTATAATTTATAGTATTTTTTATTATAGCTAGCTTTTGAGTGTTTAAATTTCAATTTTAAAAATATTGAGTTGATCTAATTCAATTCTAACTTAAAAATTTAATTAATTAAATTAACTTTGAAAAATAAAAAAATATATCACATAAATTAAAACAAAAGAAGTAATTAATATAACTCAAATAACCTAGGCAAAGTGTCTGTGTCAATGCATAACTGCCTTCTTCTGCTCTTTAACAATCTTTAGACGCATTCGAGCTACTAATTCAAAAAGTTACCTTACTATACATGAGTTTAGCCCATAACGTCATGCACCTATATATAATTTAAATAATCATATATACTCCAGCGGCTATTTTAGTTAAGTATATATATTATATGCGTATATTAAAGGAAGGCAAATAACATGAATTTGATAGATGGAACATAATAGCCTGTCATCTCCGCTGTTTCATTTAATTAGAACTAATAATGAAAAGATTATAATTTAAAATCTTAATTTGTCCTTAAACGCCTTACAAAAAAAGATCCAAGTCTCACTTACCATATATCTTTGTGTACAAACTAAAGATCTTTTATGACATAGTGAGCTATATTTGAAGAATTTTTTTAAAAAAAATCATTATTGAGCTGATCTCAATTATTAAACGTTGATTTAAAGCAAGAGTTGATTTCGATGAATCAAATGTGGTTCATTGAATTGATGATTGCAATTCTCAACCAACATGTGCAAAGAAGTAATTAATAACAATATAATCTACTTACCATATATTATAATATAAAGTTTATATATGTAATTTCTAATTGTGCTAGTTGATTGATATATAATAGCCACTTAGAGTCAGCGGGCGGTTTTAAAGTCCAATTGTTTTTATATATAGTGATAATGAGAATAGAGATTGCAGGCTTATGAATTATGATGATGATGATATCATCTTCTATTGTCAATACCTCAACAGTTTTGATTTTTAAATGCCAATTTAATTCATCTTTTGACTTTGCACTATCCTTCCATGAGCACCCTTTTATAGAAAAAACGAAATATTAGTTCATATGCATGAATTCTAGCTGTTAATTCCTATTTTCTTATATTATTTCTATAATTAATTTTAATCGGTAATAAAATATAGCTAGATAATTGATATCACAATATTTAGAAAATATAGCGCATGTGAGATAAAGTTCTTAAGTCCATGGTATACTAACTTAACCTTCAGTATTATATAAAATTATGACTTACGTCCAACATCAATTCACTATCTAGCTAGCTCAAAACTAGCCTCACAAATTATTAATACTAACAAGGAAACTAACGTCACTTTAACTTTAAAAAGTTCTAAATTTCCATAGTGGTGTGCTGATCCATGTAAAGAGACCATTCTTCTCACGCACCGACGTGGGACACAAACACTCCCGCAAGTCTAGAATCGTAATTTGGGAGTATAAATAATATAAGATCGCCAGTAAATAATAAATTGTGAATGAGTCTGACTTTGTCGATATTATGATAAAAAAAATATATACTGAAGGTTTAACCTCAACTCTCAAAAGGCTAGTTCTTTGAGGTGAGAATTGCCCAAAATAAAGAGAGCTATTTTCTCATCCTCGATGAACTCAACAATACTATCATCCACATAGTCATTTTTGTAGGGTTAAACATAGTTCAGGCAAAACTGAAATTTGAATTTTTTTGAATGAATTAGAGATTGCATTTTAAATTTAACTTTTAAAATAATTGGATTTCAAATTCGCCAAAAATTAAAAAATTATATCTTATATTAGCTCATATACTTACAATAAATCTAATCCTAGTAAACAAGTTAAAATAGTGTATTAGGCTAACGAATAGTGCAAACTTAATTAGATGCATTGGCTGTGATATCTTTGATTGTCATTTAAGAAAGTTGGGGTACTAGGTACTTAAGGAAGCGTATCAATTTGATGCTTAAATTAAAGATTGAGAGATTGATTTGAATAGTTTTTATTAGTAGTTGTTAGCCCATATAATTGTTAGTAGATGGACTCTTAGGGTTTTAGGTAGTCCTTGACAGGGATTTTAGGTAGTCCTAGTCCTATGAGCATTAGGATTTTAGGTAGTCCTATAGCATTGTGGGATTTAGGTAATCATAGTCCTATGAGCATTAGGATTTTAGTTTATGCCTATATATAGGCACCCCCTTCCCCATTCTGCATTATTGTATTCCAATTCTCAAGCAAATTCTTTTGATTCTTTCTTTCTTTGCTCTTTCAATAAAACCCTTTTATATAACAATACGGTATCGAAGCCAAAATAAATCGATTGGGGGTACGGCGCGCGCCGTCTGTAAAGGTGGCTCGGCGGCTTCCTCAATTTTTTCGAGTTGATGTTCTCTCAGGTTTGCTCCAAGAAATTCGCTGGTTTGGCTCTGTTTGGACGGCGTTGTATGATCGTCGTTGTTGGTTTGGTTTGATTTGGACGCCGTTGTTGGTTTGGTTTGTTTTGTTTTGGAAGGCGTTGTTGGTTTGGTTTGATTTTGAATTTGCGTTGTCAGGTTTGGTTTGGATTTTGACTAGGTATTTGTTCTTATCGTTGTTTGGGGTTGCTTAACTCTTGTTGTATTCACTTCGTTTGTCAATATGGCTTTTTGCGGTTGGAATTCGATTGTGGATTTGGTACTTGTGTGGAGGTGGAAACAAGTATTGGGAATTTGGGATTGTTGTGTTTCTTGGAAATCGGGCGGCATTCAAATTGCAAAGAACTCTGCTTTCCATGAGCTGACGAAGCATTACTGAGATTGATTGTCACTTCACTCGTCATCATCTCCACTGGGACCATATCGCTTCCTTTTTGTTCCATCACTATAGACATCACCTTACGAAGGCTCACTGACGCCCTTCAGTTGTTGTAGACAAACTCTCAATGCTTATTATCACGTGACATGAGTTCGAGGGGGAATGTTAGCCCATATAATTGTTAGTAGATGGACTTTAGGTTTTAGGTACCTTGGACATTAGGATTTTGAGGTGAATTGGTCTCTGCATGAGCATTAGGATTTTAGGTAGTCCTACGGGTACTAGGACTAGGTAATCATAAATTTACGAAAGTATTCGGATTTTAGTTTATGCCTATATATAGGCACCCCTTCCCCATTCTGGGATTATCAGATTCACCCTCGCTTAGCCTTTTTGATTCTTTCTTTTCTTGTTCTTCACTAAAACCCTTGTTATATATCGTGAGTATCATCTATCTAGACATGATTTTTACTTTGTTTAGAATTAGGAAATTCCTTGATATGATTTCAACATTTTATTTGATGATTGGGAAGGAAGTGAGAAATTAATAAGGCAACGTGACATGAATATTTTATTAGAATGT
The DNA here is from genome assembly GCA_018107945.1 of Datura stramonium. Taxonomy (NCBI): domain Eukaryota; kingdom Viridiplantae; phylum Streptophyta; class Magnoliopsida; order Solanales; family Solanaceae; genus Datura; species Datura stramonium. The sequence goes on along the minus strand of JACEIK010001589.1, from coordinate 261,076 downwards.
TCATTTTTATAAGAAGAAAAACTCAACGTATATAGGCTCAAACTAAAAAATACTTAACAATCAAATCAATTAATCCGAAATCAAACATAAGAAAATCGATTTGATCCAAACTTGTTTAAATTGAATTTTAATTCTCATAAAAGGCCTACCCTACCTTTTTGTGTTATTTCTTCATGGATAAGGGCTTGTTTACCCTTAAAAGCAATATGCAGTAATGAGATTTTGGAAGTGTCCTCTTTGATGAGTTGAGAAGATGAACAAGATAAGCATTAAAATTCTTGTTTCTTTCATACCTAATCCTCAACATATAATTAATTGAAGAGTAATGTACTAAAAGTTTTGAATTATGATGCATGAAACCTAACTTTCTTGATTGACGTTTTTGTTTCTTTTGGTTGTTTTGTGTCTCATAGGATAACCAGCTAGGTTATTCAATAAGGTATAATAGTTAACCATGGGAAGACAAAAAGGATGAAAATTCACTCTAATTTGGTGTTTATGAGAATTGGGTTGATGTAAGATTTTGTATTTTATTTAAGTATAGTAAGTTTTATTAAGCTATTAGTTTAATTTGGAGATAAAATGCTCCACTTATTTGCTTGAATGTAAACAAGCAAAATGTCAAAAATGGTTCACCAGAGAATTGATTATAAAACTCATATAGACACTAATAATTAACGAATAATTTCAATGATCATTTAGCTTTTAATTAATTAAAATATTTATGTATAATTTCGAGGCAAAGACTAAGTAGATAGGGATCGGGTAAGGGTTCATCTCGAATCTTCGTATTTAAAAAATTACATTTAAAAGTTTATATTTAAATCCTTTTAATTTCTTTGTATTTATCGTTTTTAAACTCTCCTCATAAAAATTCTCGCCTTAACAATATTTAAATGTATTAGATGATGTTTGTGCACTATAATGTTTTTAATATTCATGAAGCAACTAATTCGGATTGGAGTGCCACTCAACGTGCCACCCTAAGATAAGTATATTTTAATGAAATCTCACATAGGTTGACTAATACATAAATAGAACAAAAAACGAGATAGGTTATTATAGAATGAATAGCAAATGAATTTATCTTTGAGATCTTTTTTGAGTCACCAATCACTTGGTGGAGATGTGGTCCCTTGCTGTTTTTTTTGCAAATGCTATGAACTGTAGACGAATTAGGTTTATGCTTGAATTGAAGAATAAACAATTAGCATTTAGCGGTAGTATGAGGTAATCAGGTATTAAATTTTAGTATATAAAATTAATACGATATTTGATTTATAATTTAGTAATTAATAGGATAAAAAGTGGAAATAATTCACCCATACATAATTAATGTAATTTCCATAAAATAATAGAGAGTGTATATTTTTATGGCACCATCAATTTAATATGGCTAGCACTTTCAAAGGGATATCTCGTTGATAGCTTCTTTTGTCTTCCATATAAGCTACACATGAATTTCAAAAAACGGGTGAAGCTTTATGGAGTCTTTTTATTCAAAAGCGTTAAATTATTTTCTTTTTAAAAAGAAGTAACCTTACTGTCTAATGAAAGAAAAAATAAAATAAGCTATTTGCAGCACCAAAGGACAAGTTTACTTTCTCCAATAACAAAACAGAAAGGAAACTCTACACGCAATATATTATGCATTGTTTGTTTACTTATTACATAAAAATAATTTTTTTTTCCTTCTTATTTATATGACATAATTTTTTAATTTGATAAATATTTAATTTTTTATTCATGTTAGATCTCATTTATTTGGCAAAAAATCTATAAATGTGTATCTTTTCCATTTTATAATTATTATTCTTTTTAGAAAATTTTAAAAATTGTAAAATTTTCTTATATTTTTAAACTCCGTGTCTAATTAACTATATAAAATAAATTGAGTTGAGGAAGTACTGCAGATCAGCACACCTTGTATATTATCTATTAATTCTCTATCTAGATTTTATGAGCATGGAGGTTGCAAAATCACCATGAGAATATATAATTTGTCTAACTTGCTTAAGTTTGGATCGATAATCGACCCGCTCATTTATTAAATTTCACCTCAACTCATTTTACCAATCAAAGTTTGGTTGATATCTAACCCAAATTAATTCATGAGAAATTTGGTTCATTCGTGATAAATGTCCTTATTTTGGTATGGTCTTTTAATTTTTTGCCCTTAAATTGGTGGATCTTTAATTTTTGTCCTTCATCACGCGAAGAATAAAGATCAAAAATGCCCTTAATAGCCAAAAACAACTGCACAGGCATGAGTTTTAACCAAGCTATGTCTCAGACATAAATTTTGCTACTTAAACTATGCTTATGTTTAAGATCTTCTCATTTTTCTACGACATAACTACCGCATCTTTAACTTACGTTTAACCATGACTTATACTTTTGGGGCATAATTTTATTTTATTTTAAATCACAAACTTTTTACACTTACGACATGACACGACATGAGCCTTGGGTATAATTTCATTTTTTTTTTTTCATCTAATAAATTTTTTGCACTTACGCCACGACTAGAAGCTAAAAAGACGCATTTTTTTCTCATCTAATAAACTTTTTACACTTATGTCTTATGCCATGACTTGTGCTTTTGGGGCATGAATTTATTTTTTTCCATCGAATAGTCCCTTTATATCACTAGAGTTGATATCACCACCTCCAAAGGGACTATGTGCTTCAAATCAAAACTCAAACTTGAACAACTCGGATTCCATCCTCGTAAATAAATAAATAAATAAAAATCAAGAACTCATGTAAGTAAATAATATTAAAATTTAAAAATACTAAGAAAATGATAAACATCTACCATGCTAGGAAAATAGTTAGACAAAGTAGAATTAAGAGATCAAATAACCCGCATCTATAAAAATGAAAAATATAAACTTAGTGAAAAGCACGCATCATAAAAAAAAAAGAACGAGGAAAAAAAAATACACACAATCATTGTAATAAAAATAAATTGCCAAATTCGAGAAGTTTTATATAACTTATGACCGAAATCGCATATTTTGAGAACACTAAGACAAACCTTGGCAAGTCTACATATCAAACGATGTTGAAAAGGTAGGAATCGAATATATGACACAATTTTAAAATATTAAATTTTTAATTTTAATTAAATTACATGTTTTTTTTGTTTTTTTAAAAATTTCAATAATTTTAAGGTTACAATATTAAGCCTGGAAAGACATGAATTGAATATAAGGCAAAATTTCAAAAAATTAAAATGTTTATATAATTTATGCCTTACCAGGCAAAATTACTATGTACGACAAAGTTTTAATATTATTAAGGTTGAAAAGTCGCTATTTAAAAAGGCAGAATTGAATATCGACACAATTTCAAAATTAAAATATTTCTCCACTTATACCTTACTCGACATAATTTTTGAATATACAACAATTTTTCGATATTATAAAGGTTGAAAAGTTACGCCCGAAAGACATGAATTGAATATAAGAACTATATTCAAGAAATTAAAACGCTTATCCAATTTATACCTTGCCCGCCAAAATTTCAGATACTATAAAGTTTCAATATTATTGAGATTGAAAAATTGTACATTTACATGTTGAAAATTGCATTTCTCCAACTTTTGCTTGAAAAGAAAAAGTTGAATATAAGGCACTTCAATTTTAAAACTAAAATATTTATCCAATTTATACCACCCGCAAAGTTTGAATATTCATTAAAGTTTCAATGTTATTAAGGTTGCAGTTATGCCTCGGAAAGACGTAAATTGACTATAAGGAACAATTTTAAAAACTAAAATAATTTATCCAATTTATGCCTTACCCTATGAAATTTGAATTATACGTTAAAGTTTCAATATTATTAATGTTGAAAAATTATGTCTTAAGAAGACATAAACTGAATATAAGGCATAATTTTTAAAAACTTAAATATTTATCCAATTTATATCTAAAAAATTGTGCCCCCAACATAAAAGAACTTATGTCCACGTATAGCTTATACCGTTAAAGACAAAAAGTTTTTGCCACGAGGACAAAATATGCCTTATGAGGCATAAGTTTGAGTCTAGAATGTTTATGCATTAAGAAGTTCTTAACACATAAATTATACATAAAGTAATAAAATTATGTCCCAACATAAATTCAATGACACAAATTAATTTTTTTAATTTTTTTAATTTTTTTAATTTTTTTAATTTTTTTAATTTTTTTAATTTTTTTAATTTTTTTAATTTTTTTAATTTTTTTATCTTTTTTGATTTTTTTAATATTTTTAATTATTTAATTTAATATATATTTAAAATTTATAATTTCAAATTAAAAAAACCATAAAATTAACAATTAATATTTTTAAATTTAAATTTAATTAATTTTAGTTATACAAAATACTTGTTTTAGACAACCAAAAAAGTATGTCATGTAATAAATCATACCAGAGGGAGTAGTTGCAGTACTCATCAATTGCTTGTAATAAGAGAGCTGAATCCTTAACGTGTTGGCATATTATATTCGATCATAACATCTAAGTTTAGGAAATATATTTTTTTTCATGTTTTTATTTAAATGGCAAAACTTAACAACTATCAATTTGAGGGGGAAATTAGCGACCATCCTACAAGACGGATAATCCACACAAAAACTTGAAATCTTGTTAAAATATTTTTGTAAACACATATATTATTTAATATTTATATTATCATAATAAAAAATATTAATTTTATAAGTTATCAAAAATTAGAAAATAATAAATAAAGCAATTAAAACTTAATTAGAGTTGAGCGAATTGAGCTATAATCAGATTTAACTCATTTCAACAAACTTATCTCAAATTTCTCAAGTAACTTTGGGCAAAATAATTCCACCTAATTAACTCAACCCATTTTAGTCTATCCAAATTCAGCTCAACTCACTCATTAGCCACCTATACATATCTATACTATATTAAAAGTATGAAGGCCCTTAGAAATGTTGATTGAACTTTTTGTCCTTCATTAAAAAATTTCGCAATAGACAAAATCGTCATTTATTATCATAATTATTATTTTTAATTATTTTTATCACCTTATTTATCATATTAGATTTTTTATTCGTCTAAAAACTCTATTTATCATATAAATCTTGAAAATAAAAAATTTCCATCGAAGTCTTTATTTCCTCTTTTGATAGTCACAATTTTTTTCTACCTTATTTTATCATATTAAATTTTCTAGTTATAGTATAACTCTATTTGTAGTGTATGATAAATAAATTAATTATATTTTTAAAAAATACGAAAGTTTTCTGTTTTTGATTTGAATACTATTTTTTTCCCCTTTGATGATATAAATTTTTACAAAACTTTCTTCCTTTTTTTTCTTTTTCATTGTCACAATTCTTTTTTTTTTTCTTTTGATAAATTTTTCCTTTTAATAATAATGTCCTAATATTTTTATGGTTTCAATTTCTTTTTTACTTATAAAATCCTTTTCACTTCTATAAAAAGATTTTATAATTGCATAATTTATTTCAGGGTGAAAATCATTTTCAGCCCTCAACTTTGCTTTTAAAAATCAAACTTCCTCAACTTAAAAACAATAGACATCTTCCCTTTTATTCTAATTGACTTTAAAATATCTATTTTACCCGTTATTCAATCCTCCATTTATATAATACTCTTTTTATATTATATATAATATAATATTTATCTTTTAGTCTAGATATTTATATTTCTTATTTAAATTCACGAACATTATAAGTAGGACAATACTTCTATGAATTTGTCATAAATCTAATGTTATTTAATATTTTTTATTTTTTTTATTTTTTTTATTTTTTTTATTTTTTTTATTTTTTTTAGTTAAATACAAGTAGGCATAAATGTTGTTTCATATTTCTCCTCTTTCTTATCCTCTATTGTCTATATAAGTAAATAAAATTTGATTGTTATTAATAGAATATTTCATAAATTTTAGTTTAAAATTAATTTTACATTATAAATAAATACCTTTTATTTATTAATTTCTTATATTTTATGCATTGAGATATATTTATAAAATCATTATTATCTTTTATTTTCACTTGTACAAATAAATATTAGAATTTATTATTACTAAAAAATTTTATTCTACGAATTTACTTCATTATGAAATGTCATTAACTTATACCAATTAGTTTTTTAAATTTTATTTTGTCCCAAAAGTTAATATTTATTTTTTTATTAATAAATTTTTACATATATTTTTTTTTAAAAATATGATTTTTAAATAAGTAAAAAGAAGAAGACAAAGAGTTGATAATGTAAGAGTAAAAACAAATATTTTAAATAATCAATTAAGATAAGGGGGGGATGTCGATTGTTCAAAGTTGAGGGGGAATTTGATTTTTAAAGCAAAGTTGAGGGGTGAAAACGATTTTCACCCTTTATTTCATCAACTCTTTTACATTAACACTTTTAATTCAATCTCCAACCTTGTATGTTTTTATGTTATTTTTTTATGTTATGGATTCGAAAAAGACAATAGTAATTGTTATGTCAGTTCAAGTTGTTTATATTCAAAATAATTTAATTTAGATTGTCTCCTTTAGTTGAGTCTAATATTAGTACTATATTATCTCCTTTAATTGAGTCCTTTAATTGAGTCCTATATTGATATTATGTGATTTAAACTTTGTATTATTTGTAACTGATATTCTCCATCCACTCATACACTCACAAGTTGTATCTATTCAGGTGAAAATCTCTTCATCCCATAATTTTTTTTCTTCATAAAGTTATAAATTATTATAACTACAACTCTTGTGCACAAAAATAATCTTGCAATCGAATCTGAAAAGGATTTCATGAACGAAATTATGCCAATTAACAACTTAAAGCGATATGATTCTCATTGTATAATAAAATTCTTGGTAATTGGAGTTGGATTAGTACAAGATATAAAAAGGGAACAAAGGAAACCACTCGAATGACTATAACATTAGTTGTTGAATAGATAATAATTTTTTTCGTATTATATTTTATATTTTTACATATATATTTGACAAGATATAAAAAGGGAACAAAGGAAACCACTCAATGACTATAACATTAGTTGTTGAATAGATAATAATAATTTTTCGTATTATATTTTATTTACATATATATTTGAGTTTTTATCTATTTTTATTATATTTTATATATTTTATATTTTTATATATGTGTTTTTGTTACCGTTAAAGTTAATTTTTTTGCAGGGCACAAAAGTTCATGCAATACTTTTCAATAAATTATATCAAAAGTGAAAAAAATATTTACGACAAAACAAAATCATTTACATTATAACGGGCACATTAATAGTGTTAATCCTGATTTTGTATTAGTAAATAAGAAGATTGAGGCTGGATTTAGTGACATAATCTTTCAATGGAATAATTTTTTATAATTTCTCTAGATTTCATCAACTAATCTAACATCAATACATGCATAATATTTTACCCATATTTACTTAACAAAATATTCTATGTAGATATAAGCATGAAGATCTTTAGTAATATTGATTGAACTTTTTTCCCTTCATTAAAAGATTCTGCGATAGACAAAATTGTCATTTTAAATTTTTCCGCAATTAGTTGTTATTTAGTTATTATAGATCTTTACTAATTTATAAAAGGTAATACTCCTAATATTAGTATTTTAAAATTGACTAAAATTTTATTTCTTAAATCTTTTCTTATTTGAACTATATTAAAATTCTAAAATTTAACACTTTAAAATCAATAACAATTCTGTTAACTTATATATCAATCCATTGTTTATTAAACTAACTAATTATCTATCACAATATTTCAATATGAAAAGAATATATTAAAAAGTGTAATTTTATTATGTATTAATTCGTGAATTCCTTCTTCTTCTTCTTCTTCTTCTTCTTTTAAAAAACTTGTATAATAAAAAATATATATAAAAAAACAACATACTTTAAGTTACTTCAACCAATCGAGTGCTCTTGTTATTCACTCTCAGTTAATCCTACACTATTTTTTCCATTTTAATTTATGTGAAGTGTTTGACTAAACACATAGATTTAAGATAAAGAGAGAGAAAAAAATTAAACTAGAATCATCTCATAATAAAGGAAAAAATGAAAAGTTTAAAATCAAGTTATTATTAATATTTAAAGTACGAAATATCATGGCAAAATATCATTCACCTTTTACCATTTTAAAAATAGAG
>JACEIK010001589.1:130224-178511 GCA_018107945.1 Datura stramonium | reverse complement strand
AAGCATTTCTCCCTTCTGGATTCTCGAGAAATTATGAGTTTTCGATCGTGTTCCGTCAAGTTGAAATATAGTTAATATTTATATATAAAGTTATCGTTTCACCCGAATTTAGTATTGAAATTAGTCTCATTCTTCTAATAATACGATTGCAGTTAGAAGAGCAGTTGAATACGAGCTGAAACTCGCCAGTTAATCAGTAATCGGCGAATGAGGTATGTTAAGATAGTTTTCTTCGGCAAGTTAGTTTTCTTAGCATGATAACTCAGTCTGAATCCAAATAAGAGTACCAGAAGCATGTCTATTATGATTAGTTGTTGTTATTAGCTGAGATAAGAATTCCATATTAGTTTGGGATGGAGCATTCTTATATAACCTTCATGACCGACCCCAGGGTTATTAGCTGTGTCGTCGCCCCCCAGGGGTGAGATGACGTCGCTCTACAGAGCGTTATGTCGTTCGTCAGGGATGAAGATGGGGTCCCAGGTCCTCATATGCCGTGGTTGGCTTTATACACCCCCGTTCGAGCCTGGTGCCCAGGGTGCAGATATCAGGAGTCGACCGGACTCAGACACAGTTACAATCAGGGGCCGAGCGGGCTTAGTTGCAGACCCAGGGGATTGGTAGGACGGCTATAGCTATTAGTTGATCCAGTGTGACCGTAGATAGGGGTATATAGACTGAGGTGTACTTATCAGGGCTTATGGGGGCCCCAGGTGGGTTATTCTGTGCTGGTTGTACCTTCCGGCTTATGGGAGCCAGGTAAGGTTCTTGTTTGCTTTAGTTATTAATACAGTTAGATAGTAAGAAGTTCTATACTAAGGTATGATCTCTACCCCTTTATTTCAGTTATCCTCAGTTTCATCTTTTTATTTCAGTCATTTACAGTTATCGCCTTACATATTCAGTACATATTGTACTGGTGCCCTTTCTGGGGCGCTGCATTACTTGCCTGGAGGTACGGATAAACGAGGAGCAGGTCCCTCGTAGCTTTTAGCCAGCATTAGCAGAGCAGTTAGTTCCTTTCTTCCGGATCTTGTGGATACAAGGTTACTTCCTTTTGATTGTACAGTTCATGGGTAGGTCGGGGCCCTATTCTGACCATCATATTACTCCTAGAGGCTTGCGGATTATTTCTATTTCCCTGTAGTTAGCTGTTGTTGGCCGTGTGGGGCCCATACGTGTTTTAGTTTACATGTTGGTCGTGTGGGGCCTTGTTTAGCTAACAGATTAGCGGCCTTGTCGGCCATAACTTAGCTTGGCACTGATTTTACTTGACAGTCATAACTAGACATCGTGGTGGTCTTGTTCGCCAGCATAGAATTCCCTGTTATTGCCTGTTTCTGGTTAGCTATTTTCCTTTACAGGTGGCTATAAGGCCTTGTCAGCCGGGGGCTGTGTTTACAGCCGAGATATAGCCCGTTGTTTTCTTGATTTAAGAGTTAGTGTTAGCCCTGCACCAGAGGTTCTTAGGCTCAGTCAGCTCAGTTAGTTCAGATCCTAGTAGGGCACCAGGTGCCTGTCATGCCTCCCAAGGTGGGGCATGACATGGATGTCCATAAATAATGTGCCTCGTTAAAATCTTACTAGGAAAAAAACTTGTGGGAAAAAAATCCTAGTAAGAAAAAAAATACACATATCTCGTATAAGGAACACATATACAAGATAAAATACAGGAAAAACTTGCCAGAAAAATTCAGTGGGATAAAACCGCGAATAAGAAAAAAAAGAGTGCAACGCGTATTTTACTCCCCCTGATGTAAGCCTCATTTAATTTCTCGTGGATGAGGCATCCCAATATTGTGTACAAGTTTTTCAAATGTTGAGGACGGTAACGCTTTAAGTGAATAGATCCGCCAAATAATTAGCCGAGCGAATTTGTTGAACATATATTCACCTTTCTTCTCGTGATTATGAGTAATGTATTTTGTTCTGTCTCCTTTAATGCATCCTCCCTTAAATTGAGCTATATGTGCAGCATTGTCTTCATATAATATAGTTGGAAAATCCTTTTCCAAGGAAAAATCATAGATTTTCTGAATATGTTGAATCATTAACCTCAACCGAACACACTCCTGACTTGCTTCATGAATGTCTATTATTTCTACATGATTTGGAGAAGCGGCAACTATTGTTTGTTTCATTGAATGTCAAGATATAGTTGTGCCTCCATATGTAAACAAATAGCCTATCTTAGATCAAGCTTTATGTGGATCATACAAATATCCTACATCTGCATAACCAATCATTTCTAACTTAAATTCATTAGAGGAAAATAATCCCATGTCAATGGTTCCTCGAAGATATCTGAATATATGCTTAACACCATTTCAATGCCTTTTTATTGGAATGGAGTTGAATCATGCCAATAAATTTACTGCAAAATAAATATTTGATCGAGTATTATTTGACAAGATACATTAGTTCACCAATTGCATTAAAATATGGAGTTTCATCACCAATAAGCTCTTCATCATTTTCTTGAGGTCGAAATGGATATTTATTTATGTCAAGTGATCTCACAACCATCGGGGTACTCAAAGGATGTGATTTATCCATATAAAATCACTTTAAAACCTTTTCAGTGTATGTTGATTGATGGACAAATACTTCATTTATTAAATGCTTAATTTGTAGGCCAAGACAAAATTTATTTTACCAAGATCTTTTATTTCAAATTCTTTCTTCAGACACTCAACAACTTTTGAAAGCTCTTTAGGAGTGTCCACGATGTTCAAGTTATCAACATACACAACTATTATAATAAATTCAGATCCAGACCTTCTTATAAAAATACAAGGACAAATAGGGTCATTTTTGTGCCCTTCCTTTAGTAAATATTTGCTAAGATGATTGTACCACATCCATCCTGATTATTTCAATCCGTATAAGGATTTCAAAAGCTTTGTTAAATAAGTTTCTTGCGAACTTTTGCATGCTTTAGGTACTTTGAATGCTTCAGGGAGTTTCATAAACATATAAATAGGTTGTGACAACATCCATAAGGCGCATTTCAAGCTTTTCATAAACTACCAGATTTATTAGATACCCGAAGGTAATTGCATCAGCCACAAGAAAATATGTCTCCACATAATAAATGCCAGACCTTTGCAAAAATTCTTGTGCCACAAGTCGTGCTTTATATCTTATAACTTTACCTTTTTAATTTCGTTTCGCACAAAAACCCATTTGTATCCAACTGGCTTGACACCTTCACGTGTTTGAACTATTGGTCTGAAAACTTCACATTTTTCAAGTGAAGTCAATTTCGCTTGAATTGCGTCCTTTCAATTTGGTTAATCATTCTGTCCATATTCTTTGACAGATTTGAATTAAATATCCTCGTCACCATTTATAGTGTTGATCGTTACATTATATCAAAAAATATCATCGACGATCATTTGATATCGGTTTCAATACGGCATAACCTAGTGAGATCTCTTCATTTTTTTTTATCATTTTCATGTACCTGAAACTTTGCCAAGATTTTATGAAATGTTATGTTATGGTTCTTTCTTAAAGCACTTGCCTCATCATTATGATCATCTTAAACATTTTCTCCTCTCCTTCTTCAAGGAGTTTTATATTTTGAATCGATTGGTCTATCATGCTTCAGGCATGTCATAAACCCTGTCCTTTAAAGACCTTTCATTGGAGCATTTGCAGCTGAATTATGACATAAGGTAAGCAAATATATTTTGCAATTAGTTTGCAATATTTTACAAATAAATCATCTCTTGAACTTTAAGTTCGCATATTTTTTGGAGGATCTAGATAATTCATCCCACACATAATTTTCAGCTTCCAATCACTTCTCCTCCTAATGTTAGAAAAACTAACATTTACCCCCAATATCATTTGGGGATCCATTTTTGTACGTGGTGGAGAAATTGAATCATATACTACACATTTAAATTTTTAGATGAGAATTATTTGGTTCCTGTCACTGAACTAATTGTGATAGGGGAACCTTATTGGATTTGTGCATACAAGTATTGCTACATGTTAAATAAACATATCTCATACTAAATTATAACACCTCACAAAGTTCCTAGACCAGACCGGTGGTTGAAACAGAGAAAACAAAAAAATGTGCACCAGGTCATAGGACGACTCGTCCAGTGACCCGTGATGTACACCATGAGCCGTGGAGTGACTCGTGGAGTGGAGTTTTTCGTGGGGAAGTTGTGGTTGCAGGGTGACCACGAGTGGAGGTCACGACTCGTAAGGTGACCCCCACGAGTCGTTAAGTGCCTTGTGGTCTAGCCTAGTGAGTTTGAGGACGGAGTTCCAAAGTTGAAGACGGGAGGTGACAACGAGTCATTAAATGGAGTAATGACTCGTGGTGTCCCTCGTCGTGTGCGACAGGATATCTTCCCAGCTCAAGTCACGATTGGCAGCCACGAGTCGTGATATCAACTAACGACTCGTGGAGTGTCTCGTGGCCTGGCCCGGAGAAAACTCAGTGTTGCCCATCAATTGGACTCACGATTCGTCTAGTACCTCACGAGTCGTGATGTCCCTCTGATGACTGGTAGGGTCCAAATTTCTGCGTTTTAGCAGGGGCGTTTTCATAACTTTCAACTATTTCTATCCATAAACTACGTCATTTTGAAAACGTTTTGGAGAGAATTAAAGGGGCAATCGACTTACTCCCTCTCATTCCTCTCAACTTGCGATTTTTCAAAATGTAGAAGTTTTAGACAGATAGTAAAGAGGTAAGCTAGGGCTTCCAGTGTTCTTCAAGGTTTCTCCATATTTCTTCTCAAGGATTCTACTCCAGGTATGTGGGAATTCAACAAGGGAATTGTTCTTCCCTTGTGCCCCAAAACTCTTCTGAAATGCTTATCAATTCTAGCCCCGAAGTTCAATGTTAGGGTTCATTTGTCAGTAAATTATGGATTTTTTTCTGTTATAATTTTCATGAGTATTGAGGGTTGTTGTTAGATTCACTTATGGTCATTATCTCTTTTCATGAAATTATATGATTTTAGCCCTAGTTTCTTTGAATACAATGAATTGAGTATTTCAGCATGTCCTAAATGCAGGTGTTGCTTGATTCTGATTGTTCTTGAAATCACCAGGATAGTACAATTGTATTATCAAGGGTAGGATTATTGATTGTTTAGTCTCAGTCAGTACTTAATAAATTTCAATATCTTACAGAAATGTTAGATGATCAGTTTGACTATAGTTAGTCTCTTGAGGTGTCAATAACACCTCCCAGTCCCAGTTTTCAATTATCAGTTATCAGTTTTTTCTTTAGCCAGTTACGATGCTTCCAGATAAGCAGCTCTGACCAGTCTTAGAATCAACACTTTCAGTTATCAGTTTGTTCTTCAAACGGTTACAACGCTTTCAGATAAGCAGCTCTGGCCAGTCTTAGAACACCAGTTTACAGTTATCCGGTCTGATAGACTCTCAGGATAATTCCAGATAAGTATTTCTGACTTAGTCCAGGACCCCAACTTCAAGCTATCAGCTTAGTAGTCAAGTTAGGACTATCCAGTAGGAGTAGTACTTAGCACCGAGCGGATCGGGGTTCTAGAGCACCTAGGTTCCTTGAACTACGTTGCCGCTGCAAGTTATTGGCCCAATAGGCCCCAGACTTGTGATCACCCAGCTCAACCACTATACCCTGGGAAGGTACAGAGGGATTTCTCTGATGGGGTGTATACATCGGATTCCACATTTAGCTCACGTGGTTATATATCGGTTATAGACTCTCCCACTTGTCAGTTCAGTTCAGTCTCAGTTCAACTCAGTATCAGTTCAGTTCAGTTAAGTTTAGCTCACTCAGATTCAGGACATGTTTATGACCATCAGTCAGGGTCATTATTGACCATATCAGTTATAACTCTGTTTTATTAGTATTCAGTATCAGTTGGTTATTTCATGTTATCTTAGTTCAGTTGTTTATTTTCCATGGTTATTATAGATCTCACTTACTTAGTATATTCAAAGTATTGACGCATACTTTATATGTTATATCGTATTATGATACAAGCGCAGGTTCTCAGTCTCAGCATCGTCAATAATTTCCCTTCAACGATATCAAGCAGCAACGTCATATGGTAAGTCCTCATCTTCCGAGGATGATGGTTATTTGTTGAGCTAGTTCTTTATTCAATTAGACTTTAGAGTTAGCTGGGGGCCAGACTTGTGATCACGCAGCTCAGCCACTATACCCTGAAAAGGTATAGTGGGCTTTCTCTGATACATCACACTCCATGTTTAGCTCATATGTTGGTTATAGACTCTCCAACTTGTCAGTTCAGTTCAATCTCAGTTCAACTCTATATTAGTTCAGCTCAGTATTAGTTCAGTTTAGTCACTCAAATTCAGGACATGTTTATGAATATCAGTCAGGGTCATTATTGACCATATCAGTTATAGCTCAGTTTTGTCAGTATTCAGTATCTGTTGGTCATTTCATGTTATCTCAGTTTAGTTATTTATTTCCATGCTTATTGTAGATCTCACTTACTTAGTACATTCAAAGTACTGACGCATACTTTCTATGCTGTATCGTATTATGATACAGGCGCAGGTTCTCAGTCTCAGCATCGTCAGTAATTTCCCCCCAACGATATGAGCAGCAACGTCATTTGGTAAGTCCTCATCTTCCGAGGATGATGGTTGTTTGTTCAGCTAGTTCTTTATTCAGTTAGACTTTAGAGTTAGCTGGGGGCTTGTCCCAACAACTCATCAGTTAGTAGTGGCTATCAGACACAACTGTTTAGTATTGTTTTCAGTTATATTTACACTTTTAGCAGTATTGATTACATAAATATTTTTTTAAAGCTTCTGTTACGTTTACTCAGTTTACCAGTGTAATGATAGATCATGTGTTAGCTTGGGGTCACTTGTGGCACTGAGTACCATGTCTCGTCCAGGGTGTAGGCTCAGATCGTGACATAAATTTTATTTGAGAGTTTTATTCTCATAACCAGTGGTTTTGTTATAATTTTAGGCATACAATTTCTACTAAACCAACTTGGATATAAACCAATATCATCAACCTAATTTTGTAATTTGAAATAGTGCTCTTAATTTAACAATTCAAGCAAACAATCTTGCAAAATAAAATTGCAAGTTGATATCAAAGTACATGTGACCATACCATAGATGCATTTATTAAAATCAATCTACATGGTAGGTGAACAGGCTCATATTCACCTTTTTATGTGTTTTAAAAATTCAGGGGATACAATCCCAACCATAGCTGGTATAATGATCATTTTGTCAAGAGAACAAACAACACAACAGAATTCTTGAAGAATATTTTATTTCTTCAATATATAACTGCATGAATTTTAAATTATTTTTTCATCACATTTTAACCGAAATGGTCAACCGATTATGCCAACTTATATATTTTCTGTAAACTTTTAGTTTACTGTCGCATGTGATTCCCCATCACCATGCCAATATTTGTATACTACAAACAGGAGAAAAAGATGGATAACCTTCCATATAAATATTTATAACCAACTTCGATTGTAGTAATATGAAGTTCTTAAATCATTTCATTATTTATAGTCTCAATATAGTTCATTTTGGCTAATATCTATGCAACTTAATAAGTTTCTTTTGAAACTTACTACAACCCTAATATTATAAACAATTCCGATTCTTCGGGTAGTAATACATTAGCTCTTTTGACACTCTCAAATAATTATGTACTACCATACATTCCATAACACCATCTACATGGTGAACATCTCCTTTTAAGGAGAAAGCCATGTTATTATTGTCATGGTCAAAATCATTATAGGAAAAACACATTTCTTGCTTTACTTTGTCTTTAATAATTTTTATAAGGGTAGGCAAAATCTCTTTTTTTTTTGGCATACCATGTGTACGCAACCAATGACAAATTCATACAATCACATAATAGTACTTGTCGTGTCCTTTTTTTTCGTAAAAAATAAAATCCAACACGTGACAACTCTTTGTGGATCATTTAAAGAGAAGAGTCGCCACCTAACGAATTATGGTGTGTTAGGCACCGTACTATACTAACTAAACAGATAACTTTTTTTTAACTTGCCTAGGTCGCCAGAATCGAATAAGGGTTCAGATTACCTCGAAAGAAAGGTGTTAGGTACCTTTCAAGTTCCACAAATGTGGGTCCCTTTTAGATTTATTATTATGTTTGAGAATTAAGTGATAAGCAAAAAGATTAATTATTTTTATTAAAACTAATCTACTATGTGATTAAACAAATAAACTCTTATAAAAATAAATAAGTTAAATATGAATTAAGCCATTTACTTTTTAATGCGAAAATCAGATGTTAAAATATTAACTAAATTATTTACCAAGCAAACACATACAACTTATTTCAACACAAATAAGTAATAAAAATGTAAATTGAATCAATTCACTAGTTGTAAAATCTAAGTGATAAGCGATTTAAATATCGGAATTAATTTATTATATTCATAACAATACAGGTAGCTAATTAAAAAGCTAGATTATTTGAATAAGCAAGGAAAGAAATTAAGTAATAGTAAAAGAATGTAATATGATAATATTTCACTCTTAACTTATATGAAATACTAACAAGCCGAAACAAAATAAAGAAAACTATTAAAACTTATGAATAAAGAAGTATGATAAATTTAATAAATTTGAGATAGTGAACAAGACATAAAAGGAATTTTTAAAAATTTAAAAATATTTTATTCTGTTCATTGGATATACGATAATATGAATCGTGATCTTCAGCCTTAGCAACAAGTTAATTAGAAATTAGGTCTTAAGTTGAAAATTAATAATAATATATTTCTAGTAAAAATTTGAGTTAAATATAAGCACGCAAAGTATCTACATATAAGTACATAATTACTTTGGAGTCGTCTTAGTTTTAAAATTTAGAATTATACCTCGCAATTCTTTACTTTCTAATAACTATATGTTAAGGGAGAGCATTTTATAATTAAAAAAAAATAAAACACGAATAAAAAAATTGATAATTAAACATACAATTCTAATTTCAAATTTTAAACTAAAAAAATAAACAAATAAGCACGCAAGACAAACAAAAAATTATAAAGCAATAAATAAAAGACAATTTTAAAAAAAAAACTTAAACAACTAGCACATAATTGTCGACCCTTCAACATTCCCGTTTTTTCACTATACATCAATGTTTATTAAATACAATAGCAGTGAGATAGTGAAAAATAAGAATAAGTAATATCAAATCTTTCCTTTTCATCCCTTTTGGCTCAAATCAAGCAACTCTTGTCTCATTCGAACAAAGCCAAAAGAGATATTTGTCTTAAACAAACTAAAAAATATGAGCATTATGTAGACATAGAGAAATTAGCGAACAACAAATCAAGCAAAAATACACACACACATTAAATATGAATCATGTTATATCTACTAGACGATGATTAAACTATCAATATAAATAAAAGTGACTTAGTTGGATGACTAACCAATTAAAGTATATATTTGAAAGGTAAAATTAAGTGGAGATTTCAAGGTAAGGAGACTTAGTTCTTTAATACTAAAAGAGCAAGAATCTTTTAATCTTATTAGCTAAAGACTAAGTAATGTTTAAAATGTTTAAACAAAAAGATAAAGGAAAAAATATTATTAAAGAACGAATTAAAGCTCGAACATTATTTGCCATATCGGCGGTGTTTTTTTGATCCTTAGAAAATGAGAGAATAGCATGTTTATATAGTAAAATCATTAAGAGAGAGGTCAAAAGAAAGAAAGATATTCAAAAAATCATTTAAGATTGTCTTCCTTAATTAACCAAATCAAATAAAGTGTATAAAGCTAAATGGATTTTACCATAATAAGGCGTACTAAATTAGTTAAAAGAAAAGGTAATCAATCACATAAATCTCTCTTAACAAAATTAGCATATACTTAAATTGGGAAAGAATAGGAAGAGGATAACTAATTATAGAGATTCTTGCCTTATTGAGAATAATAGAATCAAATAAATACGGAAATCCTATCAAAATTTACCATAAATATTGTCACAATTGCAAATAATTTAGGAATTAATTATATGGAATAATGAGTCTCACATAAGACAAAAAATATCAAAGTCCTTACCATGTAAAATCTTAAGGTTACCATAACTTCTTCCATATGCCAAAATTATTTCTTATTAGTTTAAAGAAAGCGGGATAAATATTCAACACTATAGCTTAAGAAGAATTTTTTTTCCTTGATTGTCTCCAAATTTTTACTAAAAAATAAATAAGTAATTAGGCTGATATATAATTAATAAAAATACTACCTATATAAAACTTAGTGAAATAGAATAAAATAATTGTGAGAATATTGTACAAAATATTATATAATTATAAATAATTGATAAAAATCATGTAAAATTACACTTATAATAAAGTTGCTTAATTAACTAAATATACATAAAAATATATAGAAATAATGATCGTAGTTTTTAATAATACTTAATTATATAAATTAGAAAAATTAATAGCGATAAGTCAGTGCAATAAAATCTTTATAAAGATGAACGTAAATTAAAAAATTGTGTAAAAACAGTAACTAATTATGTAAAGTACTAATTTTAAAAGTATATTAATAAGTCAAATAGCGGTGGATAGGATATAGGAAGGCCAAAATTCGGTGTCAGCAATATTTATTTTGGTCATGGTTAAAATTAGTATTTTCAAAGGCATTTTTGCAGGCGGGTCTCGGGGATACCAACGCACCAAGGTATAAATAAAAGGCGTAAATCCATAAAGTGTAGATCCCAATTTGGAGCGTAAGTCCCAGGCATAAAAATGTAAGTTTCGGGCGTTAATTTATTTTTTTATTATTGTAAAATTATTTTCTTGCAAATAATATTTTTATTGCGGGTGTAATGATATTTATACTTTATGTATCATATTTTCATATTGTAGTCATTTTTTTCTAGAATATGTCAATAATTAAAACAACTCGTAGAAAATGATGTTATAAATAATTTTTAATGACTATGCCTAAAAATGATGGATAGAAATTTCATAGTCCTATGCTCCTGACAAACTTTATCTATATTTTTGTATAGCTTTTACAATATTAATTCCTATCCTTCTTTGAAATATATACATACATACATATATACATACATATATATATATATATATATATATATATATATATATATATATATATATATATATATATATATATATTAATTCATGTATAAATTAAACTTTAATTTTAAATTTTAATTATCATTTTTTATTTATATTGTCTTTCTTCAATAATAATTATAATATTGGGATTTGTTTGAATTTATTTCAGAATTATTAAAAAATATTACTTTACTTATTTTCTTAGTAATAAAATTATAAAATTAAAAATATCATGAGATATCGCCTGTAGATCCACATGAGACTTACGCCAGTGTGTCGAGGCTGACGCCTCGCCCCGTGCTATGTAAAACGTCTCGCCTCGTGTCCACAGCCTTTTAAAACAGAGGTTAAAATCATACAAAAAATTTCTTGCTTTTACCCTTGACGGTACATGATAAAATATCACCACAATCTATTTGTGACCATTACTAAAAATACGTGACAAATAGCGTTTTATGCTAAATTTTTCCTCAAATCTCTCGTAAGTGAGTTGTAGTATTTATTCAACCATACATAAGCACATCCTTATCCATAACTTTTATCATATCTTAATATGTTCACTTTCAAGAACAAGCGAGCATTCACGTGCTTATCACAAGTCACATTCTCTTTATGGAATTGACTATAAGTATTTATACGTACTTCATAATTTTTATTATAGCTCGAGTCATACCTTGACATTTATCATATTTATATAATCCACCTCAACATCACTTTGAAAGGTTAAGTGTACCACAACTTTATACTTAGGTGCACCAATCTGCGTGCCATCTTTCATACCAAATTGATGGTAAAATTAAGCGCAACCTTTAAAAAGGACTATTTTGAAACTATAATGTTCTCTCTTTAATTACCACAACGATGATTAATATTATTGTATTTTTATCACACCCATGTTTATTCGTTTAACCACTTGTCTTCATTCGGACTTACTATATAGCTACACGATAACGCTCAAACTCGCACCTCGATGAAGTATGAAGCGGACGTTGTCAATAAAGGGCCCCAGCTAAGAGGTTGGGGCCGGAACCCACGAAATATGAAGATCTAGACTAATGCCGCCACATGAACTTGTTGGTGAGTTCTCTCCAATTTGGGGTTTTAAGAAAACATTGGTATGAAGATTAAAGCGCCCGATTTAAGTCAGATTTAAAACAACTAGGGTAAGTGTTCCCCATGGGTTCATAACTACTTCGGGTATACACGTGATCAATCCAATGCTTACTTATAGAGTGATAACTAGGGTTCATTCAAACAACTGGTTCGTCCCTGTTGGATGAATATACTCAATCACCGGGACAGGTCTCATGAGCAATTAAAATGACCATTATCAATATGTTTCAATTTAACTATCCTGCGATCCATGACAAGTTAATACAGTGATCGTAAAGATTAAGGCTTTATTGTAATTCTCTTTTCTAATGTCTACCTCTCCAGGACTAAAGAAGTAAATAATTCGAGGTAAGTCCAACGTTGTACACGTTAAGAAATATTTAAACATGAAGAGAACACAATACAAGCTTTTTGCATTGGTTTTGAATCACTCTTGTGCAACCCTAGTTTAGATTGTCAGCCATGGTTCCCACAACTCTAGTTTGTGGAGGTTTAGCCCTCTCATGGTTGTAATATTGTAATTTGCATTCATAAACAAACACATAATTAAATATGACAACAATTGGAAAGAAATCAGATTTTATTATTCAAGAATAACCTCAAGAACAATGTGAGAAATCAAGAATTTGATCCCAATAATTGCTCCTCAAAACTTCGATAAAAATCACAAAAGTAACTATTCACCGTCTAATAACTATATTATGTCCTTCTCTTACTAAAATAAAAGCATAAAAAAAAGGATATTTATACCAGACATTAGAAACCTTTTCCTAGCTAATAAGGAGTTTTCTATCAAATTGTAGTGTTCCACGATTTGTCCTATGACAAGTATTAGCGGGATATGCAGACCCTTATTGTCAGTAAGTTTCGCAGCTACTATGATTTAGCTAAGTGTTGGTAAATACAGTACGACTTGGCACTTCACTCCTACAAGTCGTACATTGCTTCCGTAGTTTGGCTTTGAGAACTTTGGAATCTTAAGATTCTCACCTGCAGTGTTGTGGTACAACTTGTACCTTCTTGCCCACGACTTCATCTTCATGCAAATATCTGAAGTTACGCAAGTACTAAAAATCTTGAAGTTCACGCGGCTTCTGGTACGATTCATACATTAATGCCGCGGTTTTTGAGTCCTTTTGTACCGAGTTTGTCTTTATGCAATTTCTTCTAAATATTTTCACGACTCCGATTACGGCTCATAACATTGTGATACGGCTCATGCGAGTCGTTGGTTGTCTTCTTCCCAATTCGGTCTTGACTTTCATCACGGTTCTCGGTACGACTCATAAATCAAGTGACTCACATCTTTTAAGAAAGCTGGTACTTTGGTGATTTTCTACATTTTTGAGACTTCTTTTACATCTTTGCTTGACATTTATTTTAGTGAAATCAAAGTAATAGTGCCTTATATCCATATAAACATACCTAAGTCCATACTATTTTCTCGGTTTAAGCGTCGAAAGTCTTGTAAATTCTGAGAACATCAACACCTTCAATAAAGACTTTTGCCATGTCCTCAGGACAAAGAAAAGAAAAATTAAACACGATGATTAACTTCAAGGAAATAAGCAAGGATCACGCAGCCAATATAAAAAAAATTTGCACTATGACTCCAAAAGCCTTTGACCCTTTTCAGTGAACCAAATTAGCACATGCACCATAAGCAACTCTGAGCAACGATAAAGCGGGGATCAAGACATGTCATCTAGCTGACTACAGGTAGTCAAATCATCACCAATGCTTTTCATACAAACCTTTGATAAGGATTAAATACAAATCATGTACCCTTACAATAAACGAAGTCCCCCACTCACAAATTTAGCAAAATATATTACATGGGACTATACAAGAGAGAGACTCTCACTCTCTGAAGTTTCAAATACGCATATTGGATATCATAGGCTTGTCATATTTTCCTCTACTTCGATCGTCGGATGGTTAGTGGGATCAACTGTAGGACTTGATTTGGCTTGTAATGTAGGCTTTCGGTTGGGTAAGATAGATATGAAAATTTTTAGTGACTAAAGCCTATCCTTGGCACTACATACATGTAGCTCCATTATTCACTTTTTAACCCTTTTTGCTTTTTCTTCTTGATTTTTCCTCCATTTTCACCCTATTTATGCACTTGTATGAGTGTGGTGTATTTTCAAACTTGTTCATGCGTCATTCTCTTTTGAATTTTTTTTTCAATCTTTTCTTTTTTGGTAAATTTAAAAGTTTAAAAAATTACATATTTTTCTTTCTTCTATTTTCTCTCCCTTTTTTCCCTTCCCAAATCTTTGCACCATATACAGCCACCCTTCATCTTAGGCATTTTGCCTATGTTGAGTTTCACAATGTCGGAGGTACCATGGAAAAAATAGGTTCATTATAAAAATAGATGCGGTTAGCTAGTTGTCCAAAGAAAAATAGTCTATTTAAGGCTCAAATTTTTGGATCAAGGGAATCATATGATTTTAGTAGGGTTATTTAGGCTAAAAACGGGATCAACAAAAATAGCACATGATCCATTTCCTAATAACCATCCTAAAAACATGCATGAAGACCAGCCGAGCAAGTTTTAGATCCTTTACAATGTTGAACTAGGTATCGAGACCTCACTCATTCATGGTACATGATTTATATTCACACTATACTGTATGGTTTATTAATTACTTAACAAAATTACACAGCTAATATACTAAATGACATAGAAGATCCACGATCATGCATGCAAGCACAAGTAAATAACTAATTCATCAAAAAAATTTAAAATCGGGTCAATTTTTTACAAATCTAAAACTAGTGATATTTATTGGTTGAGTAATCCTAAGCTACTTTATAATTAAACAAAAATTACAAAAAAATGAAATAAAATCCTAAACATATTTAGGTTCTACTAGATAGCATGCACGAGGATAAACAAACACGGCAAGAAAAACCTTTGAACAAATCAAATTCCAAAATTCCAAGTACACGACCTCCCCTTTTAAAAAAATATACTTCGTACCGAAGCATAGAGAAGGAAATTACACATGTCTACTCAGACTTCACCATCCATGGGTTGCCTCCCATGCAGAGCACAGTTAATATCGTAGCACGACGTAACTTTTGCAACTGCGGGCCATCATCAAGGTACACCGCCTCGATTCCTCTTAATTCCTCCACATCTCCCGAAGATATAGATTTATTCTTTGCCCGTTAGTTTGAACCTTTTTCCATATTTATTCTCAAGCTCCCTTTGCCTGATATAGAGATTCCTACACCAATGTTGTAGGTCCATACATCTAGATTTGAACTTTCTAGGGTGCAAACGGGCCTTGAGTTGAATAGTAGATGGATCGTCTGTGTTAAACTCCCTTTTTGCAATCTTCTTGTCATGATAAATATTCATTCTCTCTTTATAAATGGCCGCACTCGTAGGCTTTAAGTGAAACTCATCCAACTTTTTGATCTGGTCAAGTCTTGGATTTTGACTACATTCAGTTCAAATTCAGCTTTTTCAGAGCCCATAGTGCCTTGTTCTCTAATTCGACCGGTAAATGACATGGTTTGTCATATATCAGTTGGTATGGAGATGAACCAATGGGGATCTTATAAGCTTTTTTGTATGCCCATAGTGCATCATCGAGCTTCCTAGACCAATCTGTCCGACTAGTATGCCTTTGTTTTGGCGTGAATAGTCTTTATCTCCTGATTTAGGCTTTCACTTGTCCACTTAGGCTGAGGATGGTAAGGTGTTGCCACCTTGTGATTGACACCATATTTTTCCAACGGGGATTACCGAGAAGAAGAGGTTATAAAAGTGTGATCCACCATCCTTGTGATTGCTCTAGGCGTGCCAAATCTAGCAATGATGTGTTCGCAATGCGTAACACTTTGCGTTCATTGCTCGAGTAGTGCAATAGCCTCCACCCAGCCAGCCTCCACCCAAATCCTAGCAATGTCGCCCTTACTTGCTTTGACACGATCCCACATGCCTTGACATAATCATAGACATCCTGGTGAATAGAGGGCCCGGTAATACCCGTATTGCAATATTTTTATGGTGCATTTCTAATACCACTATGATGCCCCCCTTTGGGGGAGGAATGTCGAGCCTCGAGTGCTCAACATTTCTACTTACGGCACACACCTACGAATGATCCCGTGCACAAATCACGAAATAAAGTATGGTTCATCCCAATAGTATCTTCGGGCATCAAATCAGAACTTTTTCTTGGCACAGAGTCGGGTCTTCTAGGATTATGTCGTTAACCAAATAATTGCAAATTCGATGAACCGAGAGAATCAAATCTGAGATGCGGCTAGCACACCTTTCGTCCGAAATGCATTATCAATATCAATCTCCTCTCTCCTTCCCTAGCGTCGGACTCTAGCTAGATAAGTGATCGGCTACTTGATTTTCGGTCCTTTCCCGTCTTTGAGCTCAAACTCGATTTCTTGAAGTAACAACACCCACCTAATCAATGTTTGGATTTAGCATCCCTTTTAGACATCAAGTACATCAAAGCGGCATGGTCTCTATGGATGATCACCTTGGTTCTAAGCAAGTATGCTCGAAACTTTTCAAATGAAAAATCATGGCTAATAGCTTCTGTTTTGTGTGTAGTTCTTTTGGGTAGTGTTGAGTGTTTTACTAGCATAGTGATTTGGATGTTTGCTCTTTGTTGGCCAAGGCAGCCCCTCAAGACAACCGTGCCTTATTACTTCAAATGAGACTGTCTTGAGCTTATGATCAATTGGAGCCGGTGTTGAGTTTCTCTCTCAAGCGCTCAAAATCCCTTAGACATGCCACATCAAAAAAACACCTCCTTCTCAACCAATTTTCTAATGATTGTGCAATAAAGTCCTTGATAAATCGCCTATAGAATCCTTCATGCCCTAAAAGCTTATGACCCCTTTTACGAAATAGGGGCGACAAATCTACTACAAATTCAATTTTTCCTTGTCCATCTCAATCCCTTTTCTCGAGATTTTTTGACACGGCTATTTCTTCCTTGACCATAAAGTGGGATTTTTCTGTTTAGGACCGGTTTCTTCACATCTATTCCAATACTTTGCCCAAGTGTTTGAGGCAAGATTTGAATGAGTCACCCCTGGCGAAGTCATCCATGAATACTTCGATATAGACATCACGCGAGCGCTGGAATATAATTGATGCATTTGCACAATCCAAATGGAATTCTTAACTTAAGCGTTCCATACGAGTAGGTGAAGGTAGTCTTTTCTTGATCTTATGCAGGGCGATGGTGATGCAGTTATATCTGAGTGGCGGGATCGAAAATAGTACCAACCTCTACGCTGTCATCAAGCATACGATCCATGAATGGCATTGGAAATGGTCCTAGGTCTAGTGGTTGAGTTTCACATTGATGACGTCTTTTAAAAACTACACGCAAGTGCACGTGGTTGGTACAACTAGTAAAATGGCTCAAGTAAGCCAAGTATCGATCCCATAATTTGGACCAAGATAACAATCTAATCAAGTGTCAATAAACTTTAACTCTAAAAATGCGAGACAGGTGTAAAGAAGATTTGGAGATTTTGTTTCTTAATTTACTACTAAATCTAAACGAATATACAATTTGAGTGAACTATAGTTATGGTATCTTTTGAGGCTAAAGCGAACATGTAAAGAAATAATTTATCGATACATATTTGATTAATCTTTTCTTGATTGCTAGTCAAAATTGTACCTATGGATTAAAACTCTCGTATTGCTTAACTTAAGAATCATGAACCTTCCACCTACATTTACTGTGATAAAAAAAAATTATATTCTAGCCATACCAAATGATTAGTAATTGACTAATCTGACTTTCGGTATATTCTATCTGAAAGACATCAGTTATATTTTCCCAAACATGAAAAGATCATGTCACAACCGTTAACTTTCCATTTTACATCTTGAGGCAAGCGGACACAAATACCACATTTAACACTTGTTTACATTAATGCATTTAGAGCAGGTGATTAGCTAGGTAACCATGGAAGAAAGATGAGCCAATGATCAATAATTACATTTCTATACAATAGTTCATAACCTCGGCAAGTGAATTTAGCACTCATTTTAGGACTAACCATCATCAAATGAGTGTAAATCATACAAACAATTGAAATAAAGGAGAAAGAGATAGAGAAGAACCTAGGATTTTTACGTCCCCTCAGCTGCACCCTGTAACCCGTTCTTGCTCAACCAAAAGTCGAATAATAAAAAATGAACCTAAGTGTTCTATTTATCTTTGGTGGGAATTTTTCTCGGAATAACAAGCAACGTGTCCGCGGGTGCATCGCGAACCTTTGCCTCAAGAGTGACCATTTAACCGCGGACCCTCGAAATCCGACCACAGAGGTATTTATGCCCAACGTGCTACGACGTGCAGCCGCCAGGAGAAGCAGCCAACGTGCCCACGGCTCAACGCGCACCTTCACTTTGGAATTCTATATTTCCGAGGTAATTAGGTCCAACGTGCCCGAGGCAACGCGGACCTTCTGCGGAATTGGCCAACTTTCACATCATCCAGGTGCAGAATGCATCCGCGATGGCGGCGTGACACGGCTCCATCGCGGAGCCCCTTTAATTCTTTGCTTTCCTTGGCCTTTTCCCACTGCTAAGCTTCGAGTCCATTCCGTTCTCTTAACGCACTCTTGGCTAAAATTGTATTTTTCTTTTAAACTGTAACACTAATCATGTGTTGGTTCAATGTAATTACATTCTTTACAAATTACATGATATTACTGATAGCGACCAGATAAACAAGGCGAAATAAACATTTGAGCATCTTGACTGCGTTCTGCCAGATCACTTTACGCCATTGTGTTAGTCTGAACAATAGCTCTGTCTCCATGCAATTGGCTTTTGCACCAGCTACTTTGGCTCAGGCTGCTCAAACTCTACAGTTGCAGTTATTTATGAGCAAATCATCAAGAAAACATTGCGCCGATCCTCATCATGCAATGACATTCAACAGTGGAAAAGACCTCCTAGTTTCAAAGATGACTCTGGTATAAACAAACTCATGCAATGGTGATCAAGATGTCAGCTTGCGAAATTCAATCTCTAGTAGAGCATGTACTCACAACTGTGAAGAATTTTCCCTTTGCAATTATATGAACTCAAGCATTGCCATGAGGCATATAACCGTTTAGCTCTCTCCACAAAATTCACATACATCATCTTGAACCTTGACACCTCTTGATATGTCCTCCCTAATATAAGGAGCCGTGATATGATCGCATGGACTCCATGATTTCAATATAAACTCTGAACTATTGAAATACCAGGTAACGGTAATATAACTAACATCTTAGCATTTCATTCCATCACATTGAGCATTATTTCTTCCTTCATCTCCATTCTGGGAGTCTTTCTTTATTTTGTCCCATTCTGCTTTAACTTCACCTTGAAACTCCCCAACAAAGATTAGTTATACATCTTCATTTTATTTAATTTATGGCAAGTGCACCCTTGACCTTTTCCTTCTTTCACCACTTGACTTTTTTCTTTCTTTTCACAATTCTCACTCCTTGACCTTTGTGGGAAAAATTATTTTTCTTGGAGCGCTTAAGAGTTTTGGATCAAATTCACGGATAATGAAAAGAAGGGGTTAAGCTCGGTTTACACCTTTTCGGTGAAAGAAAAAAATAGGCTAAAGGTTCAATGGGCTAACTAGGATTGACATTCAAGGCGGGTATGAAAAAAAACTTTTCGGTTAAAACAATAAAACGCCTACATCCTTTTTTCCACACATCCTTCATTTCGTTTCTTACACACCAGGAAAGTTCTAGACAATTCACAATAGCATGGAATAATCGAAATCTCACCACACACTCATTGCACATCTCCAGCTTCGAAATATTCATAGACTCTTCAATCATTAATTACAAGAATTCAAACATTAAGCCTCAATCCTGCAAGATCGAACTCTATGGCCTAGGTATCTCAACATATTTACAAAGTGCATGCTTTCATCGAATCACCTTACATTCTAAATATCATGTACAACACGCAATAAAGATTTAGCACCTTAAAGTAGCGACACGATTGGGATACAAACAAACGGAAGAAAGTAAACGAAAAAAAAAAGAAAAAAAAACTACTCATCAGGCTACATTTTCCTTAAGGCAGTTTGTCATCCATATCATAGGAACGGTCACTATCTACGAATTCAATTCATCTATATAAATAAATGTTCAAGTTCAAAACCAAAACAAAAAACCCAATTTTTTTACTTAAACAAAAATAAAACATTTATTTTTTTTTTAAATATCGATAAGCCAAAAATATTCACAAATATTACATTGACTAACAACATTCAACGACACACAACAACTTCACATTAATTACAATACCAAACATAAACACAAAAATCACAAGGTTACAATTTTTCCAAGCACAACAACGAGAACATGAATATCAACAATAACAAGACAACAACACCTAACTACTCCCCACCCCACACTTAAAACCGGGCTCTTGTCCCCGGTGTTCATAAATTCAACATAGCAGTGGGTGGTGAAACTCCACGATCAATCGAAGTAGTCAACTGCGTCGAGGTCTTGCCTGCGTCCCATGTCGGAATCGCCCCGTCGTCCTCATCCCAGGCTCAGCATCGAGTCCTCACGGCGGTATCCTCATCGATAGGGCGTCGTCATCCACGAACTCCACAAAGCTAGCCCCACCCGACATAGAGCCTAGCATTTTCGCGAGGGTAGTCTAGAGTCGAGTGCCACGGCTCATCCTGTATTCTTGGAAGCCTTCCTTTATGCGCAACTGGAGCATATGCATCCCGAACATACGGGCCATATGCGATCATCAGGCATGTCGCTCGTGGTGAACTTGCCCGTTAGTGGTGTCGGGTGCCTTGGTTTTGTGACGTCCACGGCCACGCCCTATCCATCTGGAATGTAGTCTAGGGCCTCTTCCTCAATATCCCGGAGCCCCGCGAACGTGAGTCGACAAGCCCACGAAACCCGTCCTGTGCCTTGATGCAAACGGGCTCTTTTCATGGCGAATATGATCACCGCCCCAACATTGATCTCAGCCCTTTCATCAGGGGCATACACCAAGCATACAGTCAGGGTGACATCGTCATGTGCCCGGGTCAGGGAGGAACAAACAATTTTAAGCCGGATCACGGCTTCACTGTTCATCTGCGAGTAGGGCGGTGTACGATGGTAGCCCCTCTCCTTATGCTGCTCCAACGTGCGTGACAGGCTCCACACGGCATGCGTACGATATCCGAATATGGTGGAGTGATGTTCGGTGGCAGTACATGGGCGTACGTGTCCCGCCCCCAAACTGGCATTAAGGTGGTGGGGCTCAAAAGTGACAATTTGCCACCCTTATTTTGACGGTGTGGCTAGCGGAGCGTCGGGTTCCGATTGGCGTAGAACTCCCGAATCAAATGAGTTACACTCCTTGGGCTCTTCGAAGATGAAGTTTAGCCCCAAAGTCAATCCTGTGGGCATTCGGGGGAAATTTACGGCACGATGGTTCCCTTGCAATATGCTCCTCGGGAAGTATTTGTTCTCCTTATGCTTTTGTACCACTTCTTCCTTTGTCGATCACCCATCGGGTTCCGTATTGACAGCGTTAGCCGCGCGGAACCGCTAAACGTTTGATGAGATGCTTGCTCCCGGTCCCGATTCTTTTCCTCCGGCGCCGTCTTAGATGTGCCCTTACCTTTGTCTTGCATACTTTCGCCATTGTTCCTTAAATTCGATGAAATGAAGAAAAGTTAAAGAAAACTCGTGCCTAGGTCCGTGTCACATTGAGGAATGAATGATTTTTGGGATGTTTGTCGCGGAGGGGATAGGAAATAGGGAAAAAATGAGGGAAATCGGGGTTAAAAGAGGGATTTTCGCGCGGATCACTCGTGACTGGTGTGACCGACAAAAGCCTTCAACGTGTCACGATGGGTAACGCGGAGCACCCCCTCAAGTGACACGGAGCCATCATGTGGGTGTTCTGGAATTTTAAAAATTCGAGAATTCCTATCAACATGTCACGGAGGGTAGCAGCGGAGCACCCCTTCGGGTGACACAGTTACATCAGCGTGGGTGTTACGAAATTTTAAAATTCCAAAATTCCACCTCAAGCGTGTCACGGAGGGTAGCGGAGCACCCCCTCCGTGACACGGGTCTCAACGTGGAGTGTTCTGGAATTTTAAAAATTCCAGAATTCCATCTCAACGTGTCACGGAGGGATTGCGGCACCCCCTCCGTGACACGGAGCCATCGCATAGGCTCACTTTGGTTTTGCCACTTTTTATTTTTTCTTACCTCGATTTTCCTTTGCGATTCTTTGCATTTTGCCCCTCCGTTCCTTTGAAAATTATCTTACAACAAGAAATTGGATAGAAGGGAGTTAACTTCAATTTGATAATTTCTAAGATTAATTATTTAATTAAAAATTTTATATTTTTCTTTTTTCTTTTTAACTAACTAACTACTTCTACTTATCAAGTACAACAATTCGGGTTGCCTCCCGTGCGTGCTGGTTTACCGTCATGAAGCAAGCGTCATTTAAGCTCCAATGTTTAAGGTTGACGAGCGTTTTCTTCCGAACAACGCCCTCACCCATGTGTGTACTACACTTCTCGGTGGTTTCCCCAATGGCTCCCATGACTCGACACTCGAGCAATATCGAGGCTCGATCAAGCGGGTGATCACTTGAGAATTCCTCGTACACAGTCGGAAGCTTTGTGGCCTTGTACACATCAAATACCTCCCACCTTGTCATGCGCCGACGCAATTATGCCTGACTGTCAGTGTCACTTTCCGAGTCGCGAAAGGACGTCCCAAATTAATGGGACTCCGCGTACGCTCCAAAATCGGCACGACGAAGTCTGCAAGGGAAGTAAGGAGCCCACTTGCAGCCACGCCCTCCACAATGCCATCCGGTCCCGGCCAAAAAGAACGATCCGCAAGTTGCAAGATCAACATTGTTGGGTCTAGGACTCCCCCCAGCCCCAACTTCTTGAATACGCGATGTCGGCATCAAGTTAATGCTCGCTCCCAAATCAAATAATCCGCGGCTCGGATACTGCTTAGATTGTAATCGGGTGTAAGCTCCAAGGGTCCTTGAGCTTGTGGGCAACTTTGTTTGTGTCAGGAAGTGCACTCCTCCGTAGGAGCCACCGTAGCGTACTCGATCCAACACTGCTTTGTTCGCCACGATGTCATGATGTACTTTCGTGCTTCGGCCTCCTGCAAAACATCAACAAGAGTAAATTGTGTGTACGTGTTTAAGCACCTCCATGATCTTTTAGAAACACGCTTCCTCCTTGTGTTTCTTTAATCTATTGAGGCAGGGGGTGGTGGTCTTTCGATCTCGGCATCCTTCTTTCTTCCCTCTCTCATCAATGTGCTCCCTCTTATTTTTCGCTGCTCCCATTGAGGTGGTCTTTAGTTCCACCTCTTTAAGGCATGAACCACTCCTTGTAGTCCTTGCATTCACTAGCAGGGTTGGGATCGAGTGTCACTTCAGAATCCTCCTCTCGGCTTTGTAGTTTTGGAGCTCCCGGCTAGCTGCCCAAGCGATACTCCAGCCTTGTAGTAGCTAACTAATTGTTCTTCACATCGGCGCCAATTTCACATAGTCATTTGCAATTGAAGCTTGGTTAGCTATCATTGTCTTGATTATTCCTCAATCTTCAGGTGATGGTGGTGGAGGAGTGCATTGTTGCTCTGTCTTTGCGGCCGATAGTTTCTTTATACTCCTCCTTGATTTCTGCCTTTGATTCGAACTCTTTTGCCCTTGATGGCTGTAACTACCCCAAGAGAAATTCGGGTGACTCCTCCGATTGGAGTTGTAGTTGTTGCCATACTATTGATGATTGTTTCTCTATACATTGCCAATAAAGTTCGAATTGGGATTCGCTCCACAACACTCGGGCGAGTGTTCATTCTTTACCGCTACTTCACACCAAATCTTTTCCATTCACTTCGGGGCTTGAGTAGTTCAAGCACATATTCTTTGAAGTGGGTGTTGGCGGTCACGCAATGCGGCTATACGTGCAGCGTGTTTGTAAACCATCCACTTCCAAGACTCCGGTTGCTTTCCTTGTTCCTCCTCTTGAAGAGTGCGCATTCCACTCAGTTCCATCATGAAATACGATTCAACAAAATATCTGACTCCTAATAAGTCTTTTCTAATGCTTGTCCCAGTGCTTGAGTCTAGCAAGATTTTTGTGTAGGGTTCCAAACCCCCTATGAAAACAATACACCGACACATCATTGGATTGATGGTGATAAGGACAATCCCGTAACATTGATTTAAATCTCTCCAAGCGATGTAGATTTAAATACCAACATTTCTAGGATGGAAAGAAGCATTATCCAAGAATTTCCGTGCAAGATCATCCCACGTGGTGATAGAATTTGGTGGCTCGGCTTTCCAACCACCTCTTAGCTTCTCTGAAAAGTGAAAATGGGAACAATGTAAGCGACATAATCTGATGACACTCGAGCGAGGATGTAAGTGTCACTAATCTCCAAAAAATTTTGGAGGTGTTGTTGTGGATCCTCGTGAGGGAGACTGTGGTGCCAGTGTGCGGCAATTGCACCATGCAGTTTTAGCTCGAACCTCTTCTGGCTCGGGTTTGCGAATGCTAGATGTGCATTTGTTAGCATGTGGGATTGCCACTTCGCGGCAGAAGCTAGGCGCATTCCTCGGGCACTAACAGCACACGCGCAAGTGGTGGATTCGCTGGTTGCTCCAAGATTGTTTGTAAGAGCAACTCGACTTTCTCTCTAGAGCTTCTCTCCTTTGGCGATGGAATTGTCTTTATGGCTCTAAGTATGAATCCACCGGCTCTTGTCTCTTGCCCCGAGTGTTCAACGAATTTAATATCGGCAAAGACGAGGCTAAGACCAAGTTGTTAGCACTAATATAGAAATCTCAAACTAACACTTAAGAAAAATTTTACCAATTGCCAATCCCAAGCAGCAGGCGCCAAAAACTTGTTCGCGTCTTTTGAAAACTACACGCAAGTGCGTGGTTGAACAACTAGTAAAATGGCTCAAGTAAGCCCGATGCTCGATCCCACGGGGGTTTGGACCAAGGTAACAATCTAATCAAGTGTCAATAAGCTTTAACTCTAAAAATCTGCAGGACAACGTGTAAAGAAGATTTGGAGATTTTGTTTCTTAATTTATACTAATTCTAAACGAATATACAATTTAATTATGAACTATAGTTATGAGCATGCGAGGCTAAACGAACATGTAGAGAAGTAATTTATCGATACAATTTGATTAATCTTTCCTTCGGTTGCTAGTCAAGAATTATTGCCTATAAATTAAAACTCTCGTAT
Organism: Datura stramonium; assembly: GCA_018107945.1. Classification (NCBI taxonomy): domain Eukaryota; kingdom Viridiplantae; phylum Streptophyta; class Magnoliopsida; order Solanales; family Solanaceae; genus Datura; species Datura stramonium. The sequence continues at coordinate 152,977 of JACEIK010001589.1, read as the reverse complement.
TTAACCCAACTTAAGAATCATGAACCTTCCACCTACATTTACGTGACAAGAAGAAATTCATGTTCTAGCCATACAAGCGGTTGCGTAATTGACTAATACGACTTTCGGGTATATTTCTATCCTGAAGGTAAATCAATTCTCAATTTTTCCAAACTAAGACGAGATCATATCCTATCGATTTCACAACTTTCCATTTCTTGCCCTCGAGTGAAACCAGGACTTTTAGATATACATTAACATTGTCCACACATTAATGCGATGGGGTAAGAATTAATAGAACAACCATGGAAGAAAAGATGAAAAATCAAAATGATCAATAATTACATTTCACTACAAATGTTCTTAACCTCAGCAGAAGTGAATTTAGCCACTCATTTGTGGATTAAACATCATCAAATGAGTGTAAATCACTCTAAACAATTGAAATAAAAAGGAGAAAGAGATAGAGAAGAACCCTAGGATTTTCGTCCTTGAAATTGCCTGTAACACACGTTCTTGCTCAGCAAGTCAGAATAATAAAAAATGAACACAAGTGTTCTATTTATCTTGGTGGAATTTTCTCGGAATAACAAGCAACGTGTCACGGAGTGCATCGCGGAGTACTTGCCTCCGTGACACGGCACGAAACGGCCCGGCCCTCACTGGAATCCGTCCCTAGAGGTATTTATGCCCAGCATGCCCACGGCGCGTGCAATGCGGGGCTTGGCCAACGTGCCACGGCTCCAACGCGCACCTTTCTTTGGAATTCTATGTTCGAGTAGTGGAATCGACGTGCCACGGAGGCAACGCGGACCTTCTTTGGAATTTGGCCAACTTTCATCATCGGGCGGAATGCATCTGATAGCGGCGTGACACGGCTCCATGCGGAGCCCTTTTAATTTCACGCTTTCCTTGGCCTTTTCTGCTAAACCCAGGAGTCCATTCGGATTTCTCCCAACATGCCTCTTAGCTTCCTAAAATTATATTTTCACATAAAAACAACACTAATCATGTTTTTAGTATAAATTCACATTCTAACTATAAATTACATGATAATGCACAAATAACGATAGATAAAAAGACGAAATGAAGCATTTGAGTATCACTTGGGCATATAATTACGCCCAAGATCACACACATAATCCATGCATACACATCATCATGTATTTGGTCATGTCGGTATCGACTCATTTTTCTCAAATTTGGATACCAGCTGTAATCCCACCTTTCTTTGGTACACACTATCTTAGGAATCACCCACTTGCTATACGTGATGGGGTAGACTACCACGGCATCTGACTGCTTGATGATCTCCTTTTTACTACTTCTTGCATTGGTGGGTTCGGCGTCAGCGATGTTCTATACTTAGCATGCAATTTGGCTCAAGTTGTATCTTCTAAGTACATATTCCCAGAGGGATCCTCGATGATACTCGGCTATAGTCCGGTCAATTGCATTATTGTGCCTTTTGAATACTATGACCAAAGCTTCTACTTGCCGGTCGAGTCAAATACATTTGCAATTATCATCGGCAAAGTGTTGTCTTCACCCATAAATGCATACTTGAGATGGGGAGGCGGTGCCTTGGGATTCGAGGAGCGAGGTGGTACATCTACTAATGGCTTTCTTTGGTGGTGTTGAGCAGTTCTTCAAATCAAGTCTTACTTCTTTGGGCTGAAGTTATATGACCCCATTCCATTTAAGCGTTCTGAGTCTCCGTGTACTCTAGTACCCCATCTCCCTCATAATTCATCAAGACATCTACTAAGGTGTTAATAGTCATCATCTCTTCCACAAGCCTTGGAAGCTTCTTGTATTCCATTTGGGTGTTTGAAAAATGGGTCGTTCCTTGATGTCGGCTTGGAAAAATTCACAAAAAAAAAAACAATGTAAATGTAAATGGGAAATAACAGCGAAAAAAGAGTCAAATACAAGCAATTAATCTAGCCTTAGCCATATTTTGCTTAGCGACACCATTTTTTGATAACGCTCAAACTCACACCTCCAAATGAAGTACAGAAGTGACGTTGTCAATAAAGAACCATTTGATAACGCTCAAACTCACACCTCCCTGGCAACGGTACCATTTGGGGTCGAACTCACTGGGAATATTGAAGATCTAGACTAATGCCGGTAAGTGAACTTGTTGGTGAGTTATCTCCAATTTGGGGGTTCAAGAAAACAATGGTAAAGCAAAAATTAAAATTGTGATTTAAATCAATATTTGAAAACAACTAGGATAAAGTGTTCCTCATGGGTTCATAACTACTTCGGGTATACACGTGATCAATCCCAATGCTTACTTGTAGAACTAATAAGTAGGGTTCATCCAAGCAGTTTGGTTCATCCCTATTGGATGACTCTACTCAATCACGGGTTAGGTCTCATGGTGATTTCAAACTAAGCATTATCAAAATGTTCCAAATTTAACTATTTTGCAACCACAACTCAAGTTAATACAGTGATCATAAAGATCAAGGCTTTGTTGTAATTCTCTTTTCCTAATCTCTACCTCATCTAGGCTCAAGCAAGTAAAGAATACGGGCAAGTCCTAGCGTTGTACATAGATTAAAAAACATTTAAACATGATGAGAATACAATACAAGCTTTTCACATTGATTTTGAGTCACTTTTGTGCAACCCCTAGTTTGTTAATCCCATGGTTCCCACAACCCCTAGTTGTGGAGGTTTTAGCCTCTCATATTTGTAAGATTGTAATTTGCATTCATAAAAAAACACATAATTAAATACTTACAACAACAATTTAAAAGAAATCAGATTTGATTATTCAAGAATAACCTCAAGAACAATGTGAGAAATCAAGAATTTGATCGGAAGAATTGCTCCTCAACTCGATAAAAATTCACAAAAGTAACTATTCACACGTCTAACAAACTCAAATTTATCCTTCTCTTACTAAAATAAAACATAAATAATATTTATACAGACATTAGAAACCTTTTCCTAATTAACGAGGTTTTCTATATACAGTGCCGACTATGCCCGATTTGTCCTACGACTAGTAGCCGGGATGTACGAGCCATACCTACTATCCGTAAGTTTTTTACTACGGCAAATTTAGCTAAAGTGTTGGTGTCTGGAACGTTGTACCTTCATCCATCGAGTCGTACATTGCTCATAGTTTAGCTCTGAGAACTTTGACATCTTCTCGAATTCTTCACAAGTGTTCCGGTACAACTCGTACCTTCTTGCCACGACTCATCTCTTGTCTACAATGTGTGAAGTTACGCAAGTACTGAAAATCTTAAGTTCACCACGGCTCACAGTACGATTCATACATTGATGCCATAGTTTGTGAGTCCATCCGTGCCGAGTTTTCCTTTGTGCAATTTCTTTTGAATATTTCCACGACTCCGGTTACGGCTCATACCATTGTGATATGGATGGAAATGCTTGAGAGTGGTAAGATTGCCTTCTTCCCGATTGACCTTGACTTTCATTAAGGTTCTCAGAACGGCTTGTACAATTAAGGTATGGCTCGTCTCTTGAGGCCCAGGTACTTTGGCGATTTTCTTCATTTTGAGGCTTCTTTTGCACATCTTTTCTCCAACTATTATTTTTTACGAAATCAAAGTAAAGTACCTTATATCCATATAAACATACCTAAGTCCATTCTATTTTCTTAGTTTTAAGCATCGAGTGTGTAAACTCTTTGACATCTTCACCACATCCACATCGGGAATGGAGCAAATAATGGGCGGATTTTAAGACTTTTCATCAAAAGCACTATTTTGCCTTAGTCGTTATTATATCATTAATATATGCATTGATCCTCCAAACTCAGAAATGTCTTACCCGCATAGAGGCATGTTAGGTCATAATACATTACAGGACTTAAACCCAACATCTTATCAACATGGTGCATCAGGACTTTAACCCAATGTCTTACCCTCTTAGTGCGATTGGACTTGAATCCACCGTCTTACCCTCAACCAATGATATAATAATCCAATACCTTCAAGAGGAATGTCTTCCTCTTGAAAGCAATCTATCAAGAATTTTAAAAAAACAATGGCTTTAGCTCTAGCTATCTCAAGAGCATTACTATTCAAGTGAATATTCATATCATCCAAAATAATATAAGTCTAAATGAGATATTCTCACCTATTTATAGTTTATGCTAACTTATTACAAAAGAACCTAAAAGTGGCTCCTAAGTAAATTACAACATAGCCCACAAAATTGACTCTCCTTGTAGCTTGTCGCCTCCCCTTCCTCTTCCAAAGAAATCATCATGACTTCAAACTCCCGGATTGGTATCAAAATATGCTCAAGCACGTCCATCTTCATGAATAGTCTAAGTAGATCTTGGAGATCTTGAGTTTGAATTTTTGTAAATGATCTTGATGCAACATGGCTTGCATAATTATCACAAGAGTTAACAAATCTACTAACATGACAAGGATGCACAAACTTGTGATATGATAAAGCATCAACTAGTCATATGAAGAATTAAATTCTCATAGGTAGCACAAAGTATTTGGATATTTTAAAAATCAGGAAATAAGAATATCATAAAGGAACCAAGGGTTTCAAAATACCAAGTGGGTAGGAAGTGCTTGGTTCTAGGAAAGCTCTAATGATCTTATATTTGAGACAATACATTTCCAAAGATGGTACTACTTGACAAAATTACATGCGCCAAAGTGTCATCGGGGTCAGCGAAAGAATATTTATATTTTTGATCTAGATAATAACTATCTACCCTATTTAAGCTCCTGACATGACCATGAGGATTATCATATGCAAATAGATAGTAAAAAAAAAGTGGTCATCTTTGTAGAACGCACCATCAAGATGCCTTCACATGAGAGATCATAATTTAGATTCAGAACACAATCAAGCATACCATCAAGAATTGGAACACTCAAAGGAGAAGTAGCATTTTTTAAATAAGTTTCACCTTATTTTTCAAAACATTCCTTCCCAACGAGTGTATTATCATCTTCCATGAAAAAATTTATGTCATCAGAAAGAGTGTCATCACACCATAGTGGTAGTGCAAATGTATCCCTCATGAAGGAATAGCTACATCGCCAATAGTACATTCTATACCACTAGGCATACTAAGGATGATCTCATCATCATCGAAATAAGTAATTATACTTAAGAAGAATAATCATTAGAGTAGAATCAAAATGTTTAAGAGATCATTCTCAAAAAGACAAATGTCATCTTTCAAGGCACTTTCAATCACACCCAACACTTATGAGTCCCTCTATTTAGTGACCACCCTATCAACATCATCACTAACTTGGGATTCGCAGCACAGTCATAAATCTGAGTCCAAGTAGACTATCATTATAAACAAATTGATCAACACAAAATCAACACTAATTGGTATTTAGCATGTCAAGCTCATAAGAATCAACAAGCTGATTGCCACAATTAAAATCCAACCTAATTATCGCATTTGTGAGTTTACATCATTTCGACACTTAAAAGCTGAGAAAATAAGCATGGACTTAAGTATGTTTATTCGTGTATGAGTTATTTTTACTTTGATTTCGGAAAAATAGGTGATGGAGCAAAAATATGCAAATGATGTAGAAAAATGCAATCGGCCAAGTGCGATCTCGGTACAAATTAAATCTTGAGACTCATGAAAGCTCGGAAAATTGGAACAATGCAAAGGCAAAATACATCTCTCGGTATGAGTCGTACCAAGATGGTAGAGCCATAGCGAAGTCGTGAAAATCTTCGGAGAAAATTTTCACAGTGAAGTTTCACAGTATGGATAGCACCATGGATATTAGCATCTACACTGCGACCGTGCCTAGGAGACATGGGAAGCTTTAGGATTCTTAAAGACTTGGTAGAACTCAAGATGCAACAAGCGGAGTCCACGAGCCATAGGAGCAAGGTATGAGGCATACCACAACACTCGTAGAAAACTTTAGAAGATGTTAAAGTTCTCGAGCCAAGCCACAAGAGATTGTACGACTCGTAGAACCATGGTACGAGTCGTAGAAGATGCCAACACTTAGCCAATTCTCTGACAACGAGGCATTACAAGAGCAAGGTACAATCAGAACACAATCCTGTTATGGAATTACGTATGACCGATCAGTAGGATGGTCGGTGCTAGATGAAGTTTTCTGTTAGCTTGAAAAGACTTTTATTTTTTGTATAAATGCTTTTTATGTTTCTTTTAGTAGGAGAACTTGAATACATTGAGAAGGTTGATGTGTTGTGGATTTACAACACTATTGGCTCAAAACTAAGAAAATAACATGGACTTAGGTGTATTTATGTGGATATGAGAACTTTTCCCTTGATTGCGGGATAAATTGGTGTTGGAGCAATAAATTACAAAAGGAAGCTAAAAGTATGCAAAAAAAGGCAAAAAGTGAAGTCCATGATGCGATCAGTAGGATAGACCTACGAGTAAATGCGAGGGCCACGATAGAAAATTTGAAAGATAAAGCTGGAAGATTGATCCCATGATACTTGTCATGGATCGTACCATGGTTAATACGAATCGTGGTAAATCGGTATTGATGAAATCTAAAAATTACACAAGAGGCTGATTCTGTCACGGGAAATTCACCCTACGACCAATGAGATGAAGGTACGAGTCGTACCATACGGTCGTAGTGAAGTTTAGAAAAAAAGTTCAAAAAGTACTAGGATCAAGCCATAAGTGCAGTAATGCCGAGTGCGTAGGAAGTAGGTACGGAGTCGTATCTTTGCCCAACACTTAGCCAAAATTCAGCCAACACTTCCAAGCCACGAGTTAATGCCACGGTCTGTGAGAAGCCCTATGAGTCGTAGGTGGATCAGTGACGAAGCGGCTCTGATATGGAAACGATCTGTTAGTTTAGGAAAAGGATTCTTGTGTCTCTATAAATACTTTTTTGTGTTTTATTTTTTCATAGAGGACGATGAAATAGACTTAACTCTAGTAGGAAAACATTGTCGTAGGCAATTTTACATCATTGAAAGGGAGAGTTGAGTTGGTTCAACCTTGTGATCAACCTTTTTCTGAATTCATCTTGTTCAACCCTTTAATTTTATTCAAGATTTCGTGATTTAATTGAAGGAATTATTTTTCTCAATCATCTTTGTAAGTATTGTTTTATGTCTTCAATAATGAACACAAATCACAACCTTGCAACTATGAGAAGCTAAAACCTCCATATCTAGGGTTGTGGGACCATGGTAGATTAACAAGCAAGGTTGCCTGAGTGAGTCTAAAACCAATACTAATTACTTATATTGTATTCTCTTCATATTTAACGATTCTTAACGGTGTACAACATTGAGAGTGCCTGAATTCTTTACTTGCTTTGGTCGAAGTATAGATTAGAAAAGAGAATTACAACGGAGCCTTGATCTTGATGATCATTGGATTAACTTGAGTTGTGGTCGCAAGATAGTAATATACGGAACTTAGTGATAACGTCCCAGTTTGCAAAACCCATGAGACTTGGTCGAAGTAATTGAGGATAGTCATTCAAGAAGGATTGGTCGATCGTTTGAATGAATTCAAGTTATGGAGTTCTATAAGTAAGTAGTAGTAAATATCACGAGTGTATACGAAAACATGAACCCATAAGGGGAACACAAACCTAGTTATTCCTTTACTTATTGATTCATAAATATAATCTTGACTCCTACTTATTTCTATTATTGATTTTATTATAAATCCCCCGTTGTGAAGTAATTACCATACGAAGTTTTATCTATCGAGGCGCCAATCTAGATCTTCCATATTCCTGTGGGATCGACCCCAACCTCTAGTTGGGTTCTCTGGTAGTGACAACGTCCGCTTCATACTTCAGTTAGAGGTTCGTTTTGAGTGTAATCAAAGGTTCATAGTTGATTGTTTGTGAATCATTATCAAGTTTGTAAATAATATTGGAGAGAAATTCTTGAGATCAACACTTGTTTCTCAATTGTTCTTGATTTTGTTCATCAATATTCAAAACAGGTTTACTTCCAATTATTGTTTGTAAGTACTAAATCATGTCTTTTTCTATGAATACTAATCATAATCTTACAATCATGAGAGGATAAAACCTCCACAACTAGATTGTAGGAACCATGGTGGATTAACGAACTAGGGTTACACAAAGTGAACCAATGCTAAATGCTTGTATTGTATTTTTTTCATCTTAAACGTTTCTTTACGATGCGCAACGTTAGGACTTGCCTAAATTTTTTACTTGCTTGAACCTAGAAAAGTAGAGATCAAGAAAAGAGAATTACAACAAAGCCTTGATTTTTATGATCATTGTATGACTTGAATTGGATTTGCGGAAAGTTAATTTGGAATATATTGATAACCGTTAGTTTGAAATCGCTCATGATACGACTCGGTAATTGAGTATACTCATCCAACAGGGGGGCAGGTATTAGTTTGAATAAACCCTAGTTATCGAGTTCTACAAGTAAGCATTGGGATTGATCCGCATTTGTAGACATGTTAAACCATTAAGATATATGTTAATCGACTTTTGATTGTGGGATTGATCCCGCGTATATACCCAAAGTAGTTATGAACCCATGGGGAACACTTACCCTAGTTATTTGCTAATCTTGATAATAACCAAAATTGCTATCTTATTTTACTATTGTTTTTCTTTAAGCCCCAATTTGGAGTTAACTCACCAACAAGTTAAGTACCAAAATTTGTCTAGTTCTTACCCTATTTCATGTGGGTTCGACCCCAACCTCTTTGTTGGATTCTTTATTGACAACGTCCGCTTCATACTTTGTTAGAAAGTGTGATTTTGAGCTTTATCAAAAATGGCGTTGTTGCTGGGGAATACGACTAAGATTAGATTAATTGCTTGTATTTAACTTTTGGTTGTTATTTCCCCATTTACGTTGTCTTTGGTTTTCTTCTGTGATTCATTCAGGCTACACCAAAGAAGCAACCTCTGCGAGCACCCAGATGGAAGACAAGAGGCTTCTAGTGCCCATTGGAGAGATGATGAATATTGACACACGAGCAACCGTCTTGATGAACTATGAGAGAGATGGAGTACCAGGGTACACGGAACTGGTAAATGCCCTAGAAGGAATGGGGTCGTATAACTTCAAACCAAAGAAGTTTGACCTTGAGTTGAAGAATCGTGTAACTCCACCAGCAAAGCCATCAGTGGAGCTTCCACCAGTTCTGGAGCTCAAGGAATTACCTCCCCACCTCAAGTATGTGCATTCTTGGGTGAAGACAATACTTTGTCAGTAATTATTGCAGCTGACTTGATAGACTGGCAAGTTGAAGCTTTGGTCACAATATTAAAACGACACAAAAATGCAATCGGATGGACCATAGCTGACATCATCAGAATCCCTCCAGATATATGCACTCACAAAATCCAGCTCGAGCCAAATTGCATACCAAACATTGAGCATAAGCGGCGCCTGAACCCACCAATGCAAGAAGAGTGAAAAAAGAGATTATCAAGTGGCTAGACACTGGTGTAGTTTACCCCATTACGGATATAAAGTGGGTAAGTATGGTACAGTGTGTGCCAAAGAAGGTGGGATTACAGTGGTACCCAATGAGAAGAATGAGCTGATATCGAAAAGACTAGTCACAAGATGGTGCGTATGCATGGATTACAGAAAGCTCAATCACTGGACCCAAAGAGAAAACTTCCCTATTCCATTCATGGATCAAATGCTTGACATGTTGAAAGGTAGAGGCTGGTACTATTTTCTTGATGGTTATTCGAGGTACAATCAGATCACCATAGCCCCGTAAGACAAGAGAAGCCTTCACTTGCTCGTATGGAATATTTGCTTTCAGGAGAATGCCTTTTGGGCTATGCAATGCACCAGCCACATTCAGCATTGTATGATGTCAATATTCTCGAATATGGCAGAGGATACCATCGAGGTATTCATGGACAACTTCTCAGTTTTGGGTGAATCATTCGAATCTTGCCTCAAGCATTTTGGCAAAGTGCTGAAAGATGTGAAGAAACTAATCTGGTCCTAAATTGGAAAAAATGTCACTTCATGGTCAAGGAGGAAATAGTACTAGGTCACAAAATCTCTAGAAAAGGGATAGAGATGGACAAGGCAAAGATTGAAGTAATAGCAGGATTGCCATCGCCTATTTTTGCAAAGGGGGTCAAAAGCTTTTAGGGCATGCAGGATTCTATAGGAGGTGAGAAGGAGGTGAAGTTCGTATTTGATGAGGTACATCTGAAGGCCTTTGAGTGCCTGAAGGAGAAACTCGCCACTGCTCCTATTATTATAGCCCTAGATTGGTCTCTTCCGTTTGAGGTAATGTGTAATGCTAGTGGGGTGGCTCTTGGTGTTGTCTTGGGCCAATAGAGAGCGAAGATTTTTCATCCTATCTATTATGCTAGTAAAACACTCAACACGACCCAAAAGAACTACACTGTCACTAAACAGGAGCTGCTAGCAGTGGACTTTGCATTTGAGAATTTTGGAGCATACTTGCTTGAAACTAAGGTGATCATCCAAACAGACCATGCTTCTTTGAGGTATCTAATATCTAAAAAGGATGCTAAAACCAGGTTGATCAAATGGGTGTTGTTGCTCCAAGAATTTGAGTTTGAGGTGAAAGACCAAAAAGGAACTGAAAATCAGGTAGTTGATCACTTGTATAGACTGGAATCTGAGGCTAGAGCAGGAGAGGAGATTGATATCGATGATGCCTTACCAGATGAACAACTATTAGTTTCATCTCAGGAATTGATTCCCTGGTTCATTGACTTTGTAAATTATTTGATCAGTGACATGATTCCAGCAGATATGACACCTCAGCAAAGGAACAAGTTCTTGTTCAATGCTCGAAGGTACTATTGGGATGAACCATACTTATTTTGCATTTGTGCAGATGGGATAATTCGGAGGTATGTGCCAGAGGTAGAAATTTTTAGCATTCTGAAGGCTTCTCATTCGTCCCCAGTTGGGGGTCATAATAGTGGTATCCAAACTGCACACAAAATATTGTACTGCGGGTATTACTGGCCCTCTATTCACCAAAATTTCTATGATTATGCCAAGGCATGTGATTAGTGCCAAAGACAAGGTGACATTACTCGCAAGCAAGAGTTACCATTGACCCCTATCGTGGAAGTTGAGTTATTTGATGTATGGGGTATTAACTTCATAGGACCATTTGTTAGCTCATATGGGATGAAATATATCTTGGTGGCGATGGATTATGTCTCCAAATAGGTAGTGGCTATTTCAGTACCTAATAATAAAGGAAAAAGTGTACAACATTTCTGCGGAAGCACATATTTGCTAGGTTTGGTACTTCCAGAGCAATCATCAGTGATGGTGGATCACACTTTTGTAACCACCTTTTTAGAACTCTGCTAGAAAAATATGGCGTCAAGCATAAGGTGGAAACACCTTACCATCCTCAGTGCGCAGGTGGATGTTTCAAACAGGGAGATAAAGACCATTCTGGCCAAAATGGTGAATACCAACCGGCATATTGGTCTAAGTAGCTCGATGATGCGCTATGGGCATATCAAATAGCTTATAAGACTCCTATTGGCTCATCTCCATATCAGTTGGTCTATGGCAAGTCATGTCATCTACCAGTAGAGTTAGAGCATAAGGCATTATGGGCTCTGAAAAAGCTGAACTTAGATTAGAATGAAGCATCCAAGTTGAGACTTGACCAGCTCAATGAGTTAGATGAATTAGACATTGAACTTATGAGAGTGCTGCCATTTATAAAGAAAGAATGAAGATATATCATGATAAGAAGATTGCAAAGAGGGAGTTCAATGCTGGTGATCTGGTTTTACTGTTCAATTCAAGGCTCCGTTTGCATCCAAAAAATTAAAATCTAGATGGATGGGTCCATACAGAGTGGTGAATATATCCCAATATGGTGCAGTGGAGCTTGAAAATAAAGATGGAAAAAGATTCAAGGTGAACGGGTAAAGGATAAAGTTATATTTGGAAGACACCGAGGATATAAGAGAAATTGAGGCGGTGCACCTTGATGACGCCTGAAGAATCATGAAAGTTACATCGTGTCACGATATTAAATCAGGCGCTACATGGGAAGCAATCCATGGAAGGTGAAGTCTGAGTAGCCATAGGTATGTTCCCTTCCTTATGTTTTATATTTTATGCTTCAGGGACGAAACATGCTTTTCAAAAGGGGAGGGGGTGTACTTGTATATTTTTTTGGAGTTTTGGATTCGTTTGAGGATTTTTCTTGACGTGTTTCTTTTCTCTTAGGCATGATATCTAGTAGAACCGACATGTTTAGGATGGTTTTGTTTAATTAGAAAGTATCTTAGGATTACTCAGCCAATAAAATGCACTAGTTTTGAAGTATTGAAAAAAAGTTGACCCTGTTTAAAAAAAAAATTGATGGTTAGTTGTGTACTTGTTGATTGCAAAACATGATTTATGTGGATCTTTTTGTGTCATTTAGTGTATTAGCATGAGTAGTTATAGTTAGCCATGTAGAACTGGACAGGTAGAATAAATACAAAGCATGTACCATGAGTCAATGAGGTCTATACCTAGTTCAATACTGCGTAGAGGGTCTAGAACTTGCACGGTTGGTCTTTACAAAGATTTTAGGATGGTTGGTTAGGAAAGGATCATAGAACATTTTTGTTTAGCCCATTTTAGCTTAACTTACCCTACCAAAATAATGTGATTCCCTTGATCCCAATTTTGAGATTTAAATGAATTATTTTTCTTTGATTAACTGATTAACCTTAATCATTTTTTTATAATGAACTTGTTTTGTCTCTGGTCCCTCTTTGTACATTGTGAACTCAACCCAAGAAAAATGACTAAGTTGAGGGTGGCTAGAGTAAGGGTGCATAGAACTTGGAGAGGTAAAAAAGGAAAAGAAAAGATTAAGGGTTAAAAATGAGGTGTGGTGTGACAAAAGAAGAAAAAAGAGCTGAAAAAGAAAAATTAAAAAGAAAATACAAAAAATAGAAAAATGAATGAAAAGTTGAAAACACACCACACCCATACAATTGCATAAAATGGAGAAAAGGAAGGAAAAAGCTGAAAAAGTGACAAGGGTGAAATAAGTGAAAAGTGGAGCCACGTGTATGTAGTGCCAAGGAGGGTTTAGTCACTAAAAATTCCATATTTACCATACCCAACCCAAAAGCCTATATTACAAGACGAATAAAGTCCTATAGTGATCCTAGCCTAACTGTCCGAAAAGCCGAAGTAGAAAAAATAAGGGCAAGCCTATGGTATCTGATGTGCATTATTTGAAACTTTCTTGTGAGAGTGAGAGTCTTACTTGCTCAGTCCCACGTTTCATATTTTCATATATCTATGAGAAGGGACTTCATTTGTTGTGAGGGTACATGGTTTATATTTTATTCTGCCAGTTGTCCGAGTGAAAACCATTAGTAATGACTTGATTCTCTGTTAATAACTAGATGACATATCTTGATCCCTGTTTATCATGATTTGTGGTTACTTGATGTGCATATGCTGATTTGGTTTACTGGGGAAAGGATCAAAAGCTGTTTGAGTTTATAGTGCAAATTTTGATTGATGTTGGTTGTAGTATCCTAGGTTTATTTTCTAGTTAAGCGTCGTTTTTAGTTTTTATTTTCTTTGCCTAAAGACATGCAAAAGTCTTTAGTTGAGGTGTTGATGTGTTGTGAGTTTACAACACTTTCGACGTTTAAAATTGAGAAAATAACATGAACTTAGATATGTTTATACGGATATGATGTGTTTTTACTTTGGCTTCAAAAAAAATAGGTGTTGGAGCAAAAATGTGCAAAAAATGCAGAAAATCAACCAAGTACTGATCTAAGTACAAGCCGTACCTAGATTTTACGAGCCGTACTGAGACTCGTAGAAAAGCTCAGAAGGCCGGAATAGTGCAAAGGCAAAATACAACTCTCAGTACAAACCATACCAAGATGGTACGAGCTATAACTGGAGTCATGAAAAACTTAAGAGAGAATTTGCACAATTGAAGTTTCCTGGTATGAGTAGCACCTACGGATCATAGCATCTATCTATGACCCGTACTAGGAGCCGTGGGAAGTTTCAGTGATTCTTAAAGACTTGGCAGAACTAAAGATGCAATAAGCAATCACGAGTCATAGGAGCAATGTACGAGGCATACCACAACACTCGTAGAAAACTTCAGAAGATGTCAAAGTTCTTAGAGCCAAGCCACGAATGAATTGTACGACTTGTAGAATCATAGTACAAGTCATACCAGATGCCAACACTTAGCCAATTCTGTAGCAGCCAAGGAACGTACAAGAGTAAGGTACGATCCGTACAATCCTGTTAGGGGTTGTATGATCAGTCGTAGGATGAGTCGGCACCAGATATAGAAGTTTCCCTGTTAGCTTAGGAAAAGACTTTTATTGTCTGTATAAATACTTTTTATGTTTCTTTTAGTAGGAGAACATAAGAATATATTTAGAGAAGGTTCATAGTTGATTGTTTGTGAATTAATATCAAGTTTGTAAATAATATTAGAGAGTAATTCTTGAGATCAAAACTTGGTTTTCTCAATTGTTCTTGATTTTTTTCATCAATATTCAAAGCAGATTTTCTTCCAATTATTGTTGTAAGTACTCAATTATGTGTTTTTCTATGAATATTAATCATAATCTTATAATCATGAGAGACTAAAACCTCCACAACAAGGATTATGGGAATCATGATAGATTAACGAACTAGGGTTACACAAAGTGATTTGAAACCAATTCTACGCTTTTATTGTATTCTTTTCATCTTAAACGTTTCTTAATGATGCACAATGTTAGGACTTGCCTAAATTCTTTACTTGCTTGAACCTATAGAAGTAGAGATTAGGAAAAGAGAATTACAACAAAGTCTTAATTTATTATATGACTTGAGTTGTGGTCGCAAAAAAGTTAATTTGGAACATATTGATAACTGTTAGTTTGAAATTTCTCATGAGACCTGACCTGGTGATTGAGTATAGCCATCCAATAGGGACGAACCAGTCGTTTGGATGAACTCTAGTTATCAGTTCTACAAGTAAGAATTGGGATTGATCACGCGTGTATACCCGAAGTAGTTATAAACACATGGGGAACACTTACCATAGTTATTTGCAAATCTTGATAACAACCAAAATTGCAATCTTATTTTATTATTATTTTTTAAACCCTCCAATTTGGAGATAACTCACCAACAAGTTTAAGTACCGGCATTAGTCTAGCTCTTACCTTATACCCTAAGGGTTCGACCCCAACTTCTTTGTTGGGTTCTTTATTGACAATGTCCGCTTCATACTTTGCCAGAGAGTGTGAGTTTGAGCATTATCAACTAGCATTTGATAAATCTTTTCATATGATAATATGCTATTATTTAAATCACAAGAGTCAATACTATGTGGACACAAATTGATCTTGCAAGAAGAATTAATTCGGTCATCAAAAGGATCAACTATTATATGAGCACTCTCAATAATAACATTATCAACACATGGTAAATAATCATTAAGCTCATATGAATTCACTGACACTTTATTCATTCAAAATGTTTGAAGTATTAAGTTTAGCTATTGTACCTTGAAATTCACAAGGAGAATTTCTTTGTCTTGGGGCGAAGCTGTCCTTGTCAAGTTCTCAAACACCTCAAATTGCTTAGTCACAGTGACTAGCATACTCATCACATCACCAATTGTAGGCTCCTTGTTACAAACTTGTGTTCCTCCATTCTCCAACCTTGTACCTACACAAGAATATTTACAAAGTGAAGGACAAAGAAGGTTAGATTGGTGTTTTGGAAATTTTCTTACATCACTCCACACATCCTCTTCTTTTTCCACTCTATAATTTCCATAATTTACTCTCTTGCTCCTCTCAATCTTTTGTCGCTAATATTTATGGAATTCAGATTAAGTTCCCAATAGTCCTCGCTAATTATTAGGAGAAGTAGGGTGGAAAGAAAAGTTTTTCATCTTTCGTCTATTACATCATCATACCAATCTTGCTCATACGGGATTCCATTTTTTGGAACCAAAAATGTCTCAAACATAAGTGATAAGTATCCATGGGAAATACATCACATCAAACCTTCTTTTGGTATTTACCAAGTGAAAAGGAGAACTTCACACACTTATTAATCCAATATTTATCCTTGTCAAAGTAAGGGGTTCATTTCAACATACAAGATATCCCCCACTATTCAACCACATGTGGAGTGAGGAAGTTTTCATGGCAATGGTTATCAAAGATAAGAGAAAATTCTGTATAACAACAAATATTCACCTTTGTTTCAATAAATCGCCTCTCTAGTTCAACCTTCCTTCAAGTCACCCAATTTTCTCCACTTTTATAACCCAGTGATGATCCTAACCTAACTCCAAGATCATATTCGTTTGGGAAACATGACACATTTCTTTTAGGATAAGAAGCATGAGATTTAGTATTTCTAAAAGTATGAAATGCACATTCTTGCTTTCTCATTGGACGACTTCGACTTTTCCCAACATACCCACGCTCACCACATTGGGATAAGAAGAATCATAAGACAATGTGTATGTATATCCATTATCTTCTTAGTCATTTGTATCACAACTTTCATTTTCATGAAAATCTTCATCATTAGACTCCTAAGGTATATGGGAAGAAGGATTATACCTCAAGTCATCTTCATCCTCATGGTGTGTAGTCTGAGAACCCTCATAATCTTCATCGTCTTCATAGAAACCATCTCAAGTTTCTTCTACCTCACCATCTTCATCATAAGATCTATGAGTGTTACTTTCTTCATATTCACCTTCGAAATAGTAGCTCCCATCTCTATATTGTCCATGATCGTGGTGATCACCTTTGTAGTATCCATCATCCTACTAATAACCTCCACTGGTACAAGCATAGTCTTCCATATCATCATCATAAGGATCTGAAATTATAAATGATATATTTTCTTATATCTCCTTGTACCTACAAAACGAGCTAACAAAATTAGTAATAAAAGTTCCTCATCATCACTCATATTTGCAACCTTTTATGCTTGGCTAGCACCACCTAAATGATCTCACATAGTCTTGACTTTTACCACTCCAGGATTCATTCAAAATTGATATTCAATTCGATCAATCGCTTGTCAAGAATCCAAAACCAACCCTAAGGATAGAATGGATTTTGTTTAATGAATAACAGACGGCTCATTGCTAATCAAGAAATTAGCAATGAATTTAAATAAGAAATCACCAAAATGAATTGGAATGAAAGAGAATATGATAACAAAAAACTATATAATACTCAGTAGGGAGAACTAATAATTATAATCGAGTTTCAAAGTCAAAAGAAATAGAATTAGATGGATAAGAAACTATCGAACAAAGAAAACTTGTATGAAGTTGTCGGGGTTGAAAATTCATGGGTAGTCATTGTGGGTGGCCAAAACATAGGTGGCTGACATGCGTGATGGACGTGGGTCACATAGGTTCGATTCTAGAAGCTTCAAATTTGAGGGACATAGCGTGGGGGGATACATGAGTGAGCCACATCCGGTTGTGACACATGATCCATATAGGGATGAGATACCTGACCACGTACGGATAAATTTGAATCCTCTTGGACCCATTTTACTTAGTATTTACCCCTTTTGGATCCAAAGATACCTTTTCCAACTTTTGTAATTGAGATTTTATATCAAACTTGTACTTTTTTGCTTCTACTTCACCAAGAACCTTTGAAACACACCAAGAATACTATGAAATTTAAAATTTTCAACACCTTTCAAATCTCCTTGGAATTTTATCAAATTTCATACTCTTTCTCCTTATTACTTGGCAAACAAAGTCCAATAACTTTGAAGTTCAAATTCCTACACAATCTTCAAGACCCATTTGCAAGTCCTTCAAACCTTCAGACCCAAAAATGGTAGAATATTTTAATCAACTTCAAACAACTTGAAATCTTGGATACTCATATAATACTAGGGAACACAAATCTAGTGTCAAAAACAACAAACAAACACAATAAGGCAGATTTTTCAAATTTTGGGATAGGTTTTTGAACTTTTTTTTTGTCAAACCTAACACTAGATTTATGGGACTTATACTTAGCTCCGATACTAATAGCCTATTTGGCCAAGCTTATGGAAGGCCAAAAGTACATACTTTTAAAAAATGAGGTGTTTGGCCAAGCTTTTGAGTGAAAATAAGTGTTTTTAGGGAGTAGCAGAAGCTGTTTTTCAGAAGCTAAAAAAAGTAGCTTCTCCCTAAAAGCAATTATTTGAAAAGTACTTTTGTGAAAAATACACTTAAAAGCACTTTTCAAAGGCTTGACCAAACACTAATAGCTGCTCAAAAGTGTTTTTTAAATTAATTGGTCAAACACAAACTACTTCTCACCAAAAGTACTTTTTTAATAAGTACTTTTGAAATAAGCACTTCTCAAAATAAGTTGATTTGAGAAGGTATCGAAAGAGAAAAATAAAGATAAATAATAGAAAGCAAGATACAAGTTTAGAATTAATTAGAAACTAAAGCTATACAAGGCTAAAACCTTTAATTAATGGATTTCAATAGGAATCGACACTATAAGATGAACCATCAAAATGAATATCTTCCTCTTACAAGCAATCAATCGAGAATTGTAAGCAACAATGGTCATAGTGCTGCTAACTCTCTCAAGAGCATCACTATTCAAGTGAAACATTCATATCATCCAAAATAATCGAAGTCTAAATGAGCTATTCTCACCTATTTATAGTTTAGTCTAACTTATTACAAAAAGAGGCCTAAAAGTGGCTCCTAAGAAAATTACAAACATTGCCTAAAAGTGCCTCTCAAGTGGGATCTTATGTCATAGTATTTTTCATGCACTACAGACAAGCTAACTTTTCAACAGTCATCTAACCACATAATATTCCATACGCAGGAAGATCATTAATAGTCCATGTTTAAAAAAAATATAAGATGAATTTTTACTTTATTGATATGTCACATGTCTCTACACCTTCAAACCATAATTATTTTAACTCATCAATCAAGGTTTATAGATAAATATAGATCAAATTTTTTGAATTAGTGGGACCAAGAATTATGCAATTTAGAAGTATGTAGAGACTTATAATACACATATCAAATGAAAGATTATACGGAGTAAGGAATATGGGCCAACAAGAATGGGATGCAGTGGAAACAAAGAATAGTGTGAAACCATTCACACACAAATCCAAACGAATATTCCTTGGTTAACTAGCAAAATTAGGATAACTTCTATCAAAATGCTTTCACATTTCTCCATCTGATAAATGACATGTAACACCAGATGCCATTCTATATTCATGGTGTCATCTCATACGAAGAGAAGAACATATCGATGTGTACAACCTCTTTAAAGTAGGCATAAAAAGTAAATAATACATTGCCTTAACTGGAACCATCTTCCCACCAAGAGCGCGCTTAAAATGAGTATGTCCACAAAATTTTCAACCACCAGTCCCCCGGGATGTCGCAAATAATTTTTTGTTAGCATAAACATGACAATTGACAGTAGAATCGATCTATCATTTCTTGGGATTTCCAAACAAGTTGCATTCAAAAATTATGGCACACAAGTTGTCCATTTTTTTGTTCATTCATGTCATGTTTTCTTGATCCTTCTTCTTAACTTTCATTAGAGAACATCAATTTGCAGACATATGTCTAGCCTTGCCATAAATATAATCATTTTTCTTGAATTTCTTTCTTACTTGGGAAACTTTTCGTTCTAGAAGTATTCTTCCTTTTCTTAGAATTTGTTGGAGCAATGTCACGACCTGAGCATGGACCGTGAATCGAGACATGAGATCTAGAGCAATGAATGACTCCAAGCTAACCATGGCACATGCATAACGAATCCAAGAGCATAATTAAAGTGGAAATTAAATAAAAACACTTATAAGCAAAAGTCTGACATATATCAATGATCATAAATGGAGTCAACACTCGATAAAGCTGAAAGCCTACATAGTGTCTGATAAGCCTCTAAACTGTCTGATGAGTTGATGAGATAATACCCCCAGCTAACTCTCTAAAGTCGGAAACCGAAATAGCATAATCAAAACAACTAAACTGAATATCCTCGAAAGATGAGGATTCACCAACAATAGGGACTGAGTTGGACTGAGATAGGATCTAGATAACGGTGAGGCTAAATATGATCGCTTGGACCTGTATCATGAAATGATACAGCATAGAGTATGCGGTTAGTACTTGAAATGTACTGAGTATGTGGGGTAAGTAAAAACGGACATTCATAAGAATTCATGAGAATAGAATATTCCTAAAACATGATGTAATAAATCATAATTTATACATGAGGGCTCAAGGTTTTTAAAATTGCTCATAAACTAGTCATAATCATAAGAGAAATCTTGTAAATCATAACTTGAGCCAAAATATCGTAAACATGATCATGCATAAAAAATAAGGAATAATAGGAGGACTCGTCATAACTGACACTATCATGATAGAGCTTACATGATACCCCAACTATCTGGCTCAGGTGGGCAGAACCATCCTAAGATTTCCAAGACAAGGAATGATAACATGTCGTGATCACTGAAGAGACCCCATAGGGTTAACATGAATATCATCCTATATTGGCACATAGTTTTTAGATCTTGAGGTTTGCCTGAACGTCTGGACTACTTGGTTCTAGACACTACTCTTAAAAACATACACATGGCTCATAATAAATATCATGAAATCATACATGAAGTTCATGGGTTAGTTTAAATTATAATAATCATGAACATGCCTGTAATACGTAAACTAGCCATGAAATAAGGGCCCGTGAATCGGCCATAATCATAATCATGATAATCATGAAAACATATATAATTGAGAAAGTCCTCATACTTGAAAATTCGTAAATCCATGAAGAGTTCTTATATGAAGCCATACATCATAAATCATAAAATATAAATTAGGACTTGGGAAAATTTCGATCAAAAGGATCATAAAACTCATAAAGAGGATTTTAGCTCTAAGAGTTCATAATCATGCTTGTAACATAATAGACTATAATTTCATGAGAACTTGTAGAGATTATAAAATCCCAATCATGAAAATCATAAATTCTTATCAATTCAGTTATATTCATAAGAGAACATGGAGGAATTTCATAACCCAACAAATTAGAATTTCAAAAATGAGACTTGGGGAATGGGTGATCATGAATTTGCTTGAAGAAGGGGTATGCGAGTGAAAGAACCCCTCATTGATAAGCCCACATACTTGGGTTCACTAAATTCTAGCTTTAGCTTGAGACCCAAAGAGAAATTCGAGAAGATGAGACTGAAATTGATGAAGAATCCTTGATGATCTTGGAAGAGAAATTTTTAATTCAAAGTAGAAATGAGAGTATAATGATTTAGGCTAGGTTAAACCCTCTAAAACATCCATTAGGAAGCCTAAAACGACGTAGTATAGGAGTTAAAATCATAAAAAATTGCCCCTGAGAATCGGGCAAAATTTTCACAACTAAGCACCCCGACGGTATCCTTGACGAGCCGTCACACTCCTGACGGTCCGTCATTCATGCCGTCACCCTAATCTCGAGAAGTGATCTCGATTGGTCTAAGTGACGGTGGATGTGACGGGCCGTCACTATGACGACGATTCATCAATCCAACTGTCACCCACTGGGACACGAGGTTCTCCCCGACAACACACGCAACGGTCCGTCGCCTACCTGATGGACCATCATCCTCACCGTCAAGCCTTGAAGATACCCATGACGATCCGTCACCTCTCCGATAATCGTCATTTCTACCGTCAGAGCCACGACGCCAGAGCGATAGGCCATCAAGAGGCCGACGGGCCGTCAACTCCTCCGTCAATCTCTGCACCAGACCTGCAACTTCAGTTCTTTTTCCTTCAAGATGCCATTTCGGATCTCGAGTTGTTACAAGAAATTTCAATAATATTTTGCTCTTATTATTACTAACTTTCCATTAGCTTTATTTTCAGTAGATTTATTGTCCTCTTCAGTCCTTAGACAAACTACTAGATCCTTCAGTCTCATCTCTTGCGCTTATATTTTAAATAATTTCTAAAGTCCCTCCATAAAAGAAATAAATTTCCAGTAAACATTGCTACTTGAAATACTTCTTTCATAACCATTGCTTTAATAATAATAAAATTATTATTTGTAATTGATTCAGATCATACCTTCAGCAAGGAGATCATGAATAATGACTTGTAATTCTTGTATTCGAGACATGTTAGACTTCCTGTCAATCATTTTAAACTCCAAAAATTTGAAAGCCACAAGTTTCTTTGGCTCGACAATATTACATTTCTTTTCAAGAGCGTTCCGCAACTCTTTTGAAAATCTACAAACACTATAAATATTATATAATTCATTTTTCAAAACGTTAAGAATGTAATTCTTACAAGGTAATCTGAATGTTTCCAAGCCTCTGTCACCACAAAACACTCATGATAAGAAGTTTACTCTAACAAGACTAGAATATCCTTAATGATACATTTTTGCAGACTGAGGGTGCTTAGATAGAATAACATCTTATGCTACCAACATTAAAAAGTTAACTTTGATTCTTTTTTGAATTTTCTGTCGGTGTCGTTGCAGGTGCAGGTATTGTACGACATGACGAGGCAACAACCGTTACACCAAAATCAGTAGCAGTTACATTTGCAAGTGGTTCTTCCATCTCTATTGAAAATATATAAATAAAATTGATAAATCGCTGAAGATTTTAATTTTCAAATTGAATACAAATAAAGAGATTTATGCAGTAAATTTTTATATCTTCAAATCAAGTATATATTGAGTTAAAAATTATGAAA